>JAMKCH010030742.1:0-24773 GCA_023653785.1 Ophioderma brevispina | reverse complement strand
CTTAGAGGACTGTTAAGGGGTGGGACTTTGCTTAAGAAACTCTTCTTCCCCTCTATCTCTATGGATTTAAGGGCATTTAACAGCCGGGGTTCTGTCATGAAAATTAGGGTGCTCACATTAGATACTTGCCAAACTACGCTCTTTCATGCTCGCTACACTACGACATAGGTCTGGTGGAGCAATCGATGTATAAGTACTCCATGGAGGTTGGGCGAAGACATCCTGTGATACGCCGGTAGGAAGCACTTAACGCTGGATCAAGCTTCTTGGCATCATGGGTTGATCTTTCCCATACAGAGCAGGCATACTCTGCAATGAGTAAGCACAGGGCAAGTGCCAGCGATCTTAGGGTATGTGGGACGAGCAACCATCTTTGTGCCAGGGAGTTTCTGTACTCTTCGGCTTTTTGATGTGGGTCTTATAGAGAGTAGGTTATTGGTCCAATGTAACTCCTAAGTAGACAAACCAGGGCTGTTGACATTTGGCTTTCACGGTCGATGGAAAGCACACACCTTGTTGGGATGGATTTGCACTAGGTGGTTTTCCTCATAATAAGGAGTGAGGTGGTTTTCCTCATAATAAGGAGTGAGTTCATCCAAAGCTTTGGTAGTCTCTCTTTGACAACTGTAATTTCTGCATCTTGTGTGTTCATTCCAAGATAGTCTACATAGATAAACAATAGTCCTGTACTCCCAGGTGGTCTTCGGTTAGATGTTGAACAGGAGAGGTTCGAGCACGCTCCATTGGGGTGGTTGTTCATTCTTGAGCCTACGCCAAGCAATCCTTTGATGAACTCAGTCAAGCGAATATCCTTGGTGCGTTCCAAAAATCTTAACGGAGAGGAAGCATCTGTGATTACAGCTGTGACTTAGATCGACGAAAACGACTCCGGTTACCGAACCCTTCTCGAAAACATTTGGCTTGCTGATTTTCCTGGACGGAAACCTGCTGTTCTGGTATGAAGTGTTCCTCTATCAAAGGGACGATACAGTTGACCAGGAAGATGTTCAAAGAGCTTGTAGGTACGGCTGAGGAGTGATATTATTCGATAGCCTCGTGAGTAGATGGATTCTTCCCAGGCTTAAAATAGTTTGCCAAACAACGTGCTTTCCCTTCAGATCTTTGTGTGTGAACTGGGAGAACTAAGGCAGCAATTGTAGAGCTCAAGAAGTCACTCCTTTGCTACTAGGCCAAAGTTTTTCAGCTGCTCAGTTGAGATGTCGTCAAGGCCTATGCTTTTCCGGGTTGAAGTTAAGTAACACCGGTTTCCAGTTCGTCCATGCTTGAAGGGATGAGTGAAACCAGGATGCTTTCGGTTAGTGTGATCTTCTTGGGCTTTTGGTGGCGCAAACTTAGTGGAGGTTTGCGTGTTGAGCAATTGGCTGGAGGCTCTGTTGCATTCCCTTGAAGCCCTTTCGGATGGTAAGAGCCATCGCCCTTTCTTGCATGTTTATGGCGTCATTAAGTGGATTCAATTAAGATATGCCAGCTTTTCCGTGGCGTCCCCTCTGACACTCCGCACCTTCTAGCAGTTTGCTTTAGCTGAAAAAGAATCAGCCCTTCAAGCAGGTCATATTATACTGTGGAGATTCTCAGCACATTCCTTGCTGAAAAGCATGTGACATATTCCCATCTACAGCTCCTGGGGTATGGAATATCTACAGGCAGCTATTGTTCACACAAGTTGGGCAAATTTGTCTAGTTACTGTTTACTGGTAGTAGTTTACTGTTACGGGGTTTTGGTTCTGCAATCCTATTCACGTTCTGCGTCCAGGTTATCAAGCAATACTTTGCCACTAGTCTGTTTTCCTGCCCTTTACCCTTTAAAAGGCCCCAATGCTAGTGATTAACATGGGATGTCGATTGGAGTCAATGTTGAGATTATTGGAACAGGATCCAGAACAAATCTTGCTACACAGCTTAGAGATGTTTGTGCTTACAATAGCTAGATCATGGTTGTGGAACCTTTCATTCTAAATAGGCACTTTAAAAATGATGGCGGCCAGCTCAGCTTAGGGTTGTGAAGGAGGCGTAGATGCTGATGTCTTTAGAACCATTCTTCGAAAGCTTCTCCGTCTTTATTGGTGGATGTAGCCCCATTGCGCTACTATGGCTGTTGCTGAATGAAATTGCCAGAAGAAATGAAGGTTGGTGATGAATGGAAATTCACGAGATTGAATTGAGGGTGCTTGCCGAATCTACTGATGATGTTTGTAGAATGATGGAACAGACAGAGGATGGGCTCAATGGCGAGGACTTGTTGTCAACAGACATGGAGGTGCTGCGTTGCTTCTACAAGTTATGTAAATTTATGCGTTGGTCTTGAAGTAACTTCATAGAAGTAATAGCCCTCCAGAAGCACTACCGCTACGATACTTAATTGGGCGTCCACAGATGCTATAATCCTTTTACGTCATCAGTTACATTATTACAATATCAATCTACAACTTCAACCTTACCAATTCTGTCAGAAGAGTGACAAACTTTCAACCTATCAGTGCCCCATCTCAACAGTACATGGACATGACTGCCAAGTTTGCAAGAGACTGCCCCTGTATTCAACTAGCAATAGTTTTTTTGAAAGTATGGAAGCCAGCGGGGTCTAAGCACATTCCATCTTCATAACAAAATCTGACTTCAGTTGCTTAATTATGTTATATTTATGATTTTAGGCCATTTGTGTGTGGTGTTCGGTTCCAGCGGCGCCGCCAAATCTCTTTTCTGGGGGTGGGGGCAAAGTGAATTTTTGGGGCGGCAAGCTGAAAAATTATGGGGAACCTAAAATATTATAAAATTGTTAGATTTTTAAACCAATTTTGGCCCCAAATCGCTTGATATTTTGCCAAATCAATCAATCAAACACTTTAAAAAAAAAAAATGTTGTGATTTTTGTTAAATAAAAACAAAATGGTTGCCTTTTGCCAAAAATCTGTAATTTTCTTTGGGGGGGGGGGGGGCGGCACGCACAAAAACGGCAAAGGGTGAGTCAAAGAAAAAAAATTGAGGCGGGGCGAAATGCCCCCTCCCTGGAGCTGCCCTACTGTTCGTTCTGATACAATTTAATATGGCTTATAAGAAAAGAAGGACACTTAAAATAAAATGGCAGTCACTTTTGGAAACAAAAGTCCCTATGCCAAGCAATTTGTACTGATTGTATAATTCATGATAAATACTAATTTTTATATTAATATACTTGAAATGTAACAAATACTTGATGTCAAGATTAAATTTCAAGGACAAAAAAAATTGAAGTTTAGCCCATTAAATACTAAAAAAAAACAAAAAATCTATTTAAAATGGTCGGCCCATTTGAAGTTTTGGCGCCCAACTGCGAAACGTATTTCAAGAGTTATCGAAATGTTATTTTAATGTTATCCATCACTGAAATTAAGTGATAACCACATGAAAGAAAACTCTTTTAAACTTCATAAAACTTGGAAATATTAGTAAAATTTTTTTTTTAAAAATATTGAAAAAAATGGCGCGCCATTTGAAAAATTGCTGGGTACCCCCTTGCCACATCGAAAAAAAAAAAAAATGTAGCTAATACTTTTTACCACTTCCTCGGGTCTACTCTACAACATATAAGTTTTACTCTCACACTATAGCAAAAAAAATGCAACATTCCAACATTCCGCGTGTACTAGAAGCTACTCATATAAGAACTGAAAGACCAGGTAATCGTTTGGCTGACGTTGGGAAGTTCAGTTTCAAAAACCCGTTTCAAACACCATTCATTGCCCTCCCTATCAAGAAAAGTATTTGTTGAAACAAGTACGAAGATGATAAAATGCAATCCTGCTGGCGTCGGGCACTTGCAAGTGTCACCTCATCTTTCATCAGAAGATTCTGAATGAAATCAGAACTGCTCCTCACTAACCGCAGGAACGCGACGGAGGCCTGTAGGATTTTGCGTTCATCACCGGGCGTCGTCACCACACAAACACCAATTGGAGAGTCTAAGGAGGCCACCTGGTAGACTACCAATAGCTACAAGTTACAACAAAATAGATAAAAATAGCCAGGTGAACTGTTTCATCCTTTGTCCCTTATTGACGTATATTTTCGGTTCGGCGTTATACTGTAAATCAGGACAAGTAACTTGTCCAGCCTGACATTTGTGCCTAACTCTGAGCTTGAGTCCTAAATTCGAATCTGTGTCAGCGAGCCTAAGCGGGCGGGAGGGAGGGCGGGGGAGAGGGAGGCGGGCCGGGAGGGAGGGAGGAGCTTTTCGAGGAAACCATCCTAGACAAATATCTAGAGTAATTATCCAAGATGATGCACTCAAGGTGTGGCAGAGGATATAGTCCTCAGGGCTACAGTCGGGAAACATGGTGTTAACAATTAGGGCAAATCGGTTCAGCTTGACTTTAACGCAATTAGTTTCACGCCTTATCCCGTGCAACATTCTGACATGATGTGTGTTTGTCTTTCTTTCCGTTTCGAATAGTAATGGTGAAAAACATGGACAAAAGTTCATTGAAACACGCATATTAGAAGCTCAAGATTTATGTATTTTCCAATGAGGATAAGTATTAGCGCTTCAACGTCATTAAAAAAGACTTAGCTCTAAATCGGAGCAGAGAGGAAGCGTGGGTAACACCTAAGTCTTTTCAATCGCGAGACAATATAACATGACGTCCTGCACTTCCAGATGAAAAGGAATCTGAAGTGTTTTTTACACGCACACCGGGCGGGTAATTGAATATCTTTAGCTCCAAGGTTTGCTGAAGTCTAGAGTATCTTTTGGTCACTGAATATTGGGGAGAATAAATTGAAGTGACATTTATTAATTCAAGAAAATGTATGACAAAATTGTTATATTGGGCAACAGACGATTATGACATTTTAATAATTGGTAGAATTACCATTTGGTAATTGCCCTTCTCCGAAACAACAATATTAAAAAGGACATGCCCCATAGTCTAATCCTCTGTAATGTCCGCTGCGTGATTTTGTCAAACGTTTGCATATTCTTTTTAAGGCTTTTCTTCAAATATTATGCGAAGATCATGTTTTGGTTGCAACCTTATCCTTCACTTTTAAGCTCTTCCTGCAAATTTCAAAATATCAACACTTTCGGGTGTGAATCACTGATAGTGTCTTTAAGACACTGATAGTGTTCCTTTTAAGTCTTTAAAAAGACTCAATAGTTGGCCGGTAATTTCCTATATTTTTTGTCTCTGAACCTAATTTTTCTTAATCGTAAAGCAAGCCTATTATAGAGGTAACAATCAAGTAACATCTTACTTAATATCTCTCTCATTACACGCACTTTTAATTTTGTAGTGTATCTTAAATTGTTATCAACTACACGTAGGAAATTAGGTTTTTGCTTCCTAAGGCCAATCTTTAAGCCAGTCAATCAGGTCGTTTCATTGCAATGTCAATCCAAATGTTTGGATTATAAGCCCCGGGAAAATTGTTACATCCAAAAATACAAGCACGTTCTGATAAACCACCTTCCCTTATACGAGATTAAATAACCAAATCCGCGAATTTCAAATAATTTCATGTTTGTCAGAGCCGTGGGGGGGGGACACCCAAATGACCATCCCAGACGTGCCAAGATATCGGACTCATTCTCATTTATCAGCCTTCTGGGTAGATCCTGACCCCATTTTTTCATAGAAGAAAAAACACCATTTTGGTATAGCAATGGGTCCGGGTTTTTATTTCAAAATTTTCTCAATTGGAAGCCAAATTTTTCTAAAAATGGGGGTTGGAAAATTAGTCGTATTTCCTCAATCTGAAGCCAAAATGTCCAAATGCAAAATTTTTGAGGATGTCAAAATTTTGGGTTAAATCTGGCCCACAATTTGCATCTCTTTTACATGGTATAGCTATGGGTCCCTTTTTTGGCAAAAATTGGTATCGCTATGGGTCCTACTTCCAGACTCTCCGGGGCACGTCCATCCCCAAACAAACTTGATCACTCAGAGATTCATTCACCCGATCAATAAAATATGGGGAAAATATCCGTGATCAGGGAATAGCGTAAATTGACCGAGCAGGTATAGCCTGAGGGTTAGGTTTCCAAAACTCATCGGACATTCTTAAAACCACATTTTGCGAAATAACGAGGTCAAACCCAGTCGCTAAATTTTATTTTATTATAACCCGTTTTTAAATAAGATAAAACCATTTGTTTCTAAACGTAGTGAATTTTATGAATTTTAAGTGAAAACGTGAACCACAAGTCCGAAATAAAGTTTAAAATTATCGATTCTCTTTACTCTTCATGTCCATACCGATAAATCATGACTCCCTTCTGGCCTTTGTTGTGTCACATATCCATTATTTTTTGGCTTACACGTAAACCTAGTATACGCAGTGGGCAATAAGTCGATATCAATAACTGTGTAAGATCGATTCACCGAAAGTTGCGTCGTAAATCACCCGATTTAATTTGTAAGCGCTTTGATAATGCCGTTGACATAAACCCGGCAAAAATGCGGCCGCCAAACTAGGGGGTATGGATGGGTTAGGAGAGGGGTGTAAGAGGGGTGTTGTGGAGGTGTTTGTTGAGTTGAGACGGTGTGTTCGGGATGCGGGGTGTTCGTGCGAGGAGAGCTAGGATTAAATATCATGAACCCACAGCATATTGTTGCTCTCGTCTGCAAAATTCTTTTCAGGATGTTACATGAGAGCACCCACACGTTCTCACGGCGGCCTAGGGTATTGTCGCTATACACGTGTAGTGCAATTAATGCGTAGAAACCCTGTTTGATTCGATTGACGTGAATCCGTTATGTTCTCGGGTGTTAAAAATATGACAAAACAAGCGGATGTTTACCAGAGAGAATTTCCCCGTTAAAAAGTAGCAAATACCAGAAAAGGTATTCTATACAGTTTTAGCAGTTTCCCGGTTCGATCCGGGAAATATTGCTCAATAGAAAAAAAACGTCCTTTATATCCGATATGTTTGCAACTTTTTAAAATTATTTTGTTATACATTGAAAATTTTCGATTCCAATTTGATTGAAAATGTCAAAAAATTGACAACTTATTTTGGGAGTTCCCCGCTGATATCTGTTTAGAGAGATTATACATGAATATATATTTAAAATGAATAAGAAACAACAGCACATATAAACATCGCCACTTTATTATTATACTTTCACCATGTTTTTCTTCTTTCCATCATTACTGACAGGACATTACTTAAAAAACAGCCTTCTCTTTGTGTGGTTATCTTTACAAATGGTTGTTTTCTTTTACGTGACGAACAACAGCTGTTATAATCTCAAATCACATACAAACGTTCTATTCAACTAGTAGGGTCAGGAAACGAGAACCCATTCTAGAACTTGGAGAGAAGGTTGAAGATGTGTTTTCAGAGTGAAGGATATGGAATCAGAATTTTTGGGTCCAACCTCGGGGAAATGGGGGGGCGAACTTTGTTAAAAAAAGGGGGTTAAAATTGTACAGGGAAATTTGAAATCAGTCAAATTGTTAAATGTACACAATGTATTGGTCTCATTAGGATTAAAAAAAGGATAGTTTGTATAGGTCCGACCTTGTAGTACTGGGCTACAGCCCTGAGAAGGTTCAAGGTCTATTGGGCAAAAAAAAATCCAGTCTCAGATTTTCGTGGCAACAGGTTGTACAAAATTATTCCCTGGGGCATACATGAAGCAGGAAAGAAATTTCAATTCTTTGGGTGGACAGCTCTGTACACAATTTGAGGTCAGTTTTTGGTGACCCCCATAGACCCCTGTAGTGCCTTGTTACATTTTCCCCACGAATACCCGAAACCAAAGGCCAAAAACATGTAATATAAGGCAAGAAGAACATTTGATTTGACAACCAGGTCACGAAACGGATGAGCAAAGCACTGGACGATTACCCCCAGGTGACCTTTGAACCCTTAATAGGCTGTTACCCTGTTAAACTGAGTCGGAACATGGACAAACTATTACCTTTTATCCTTATAATGAGACAAATACATTGTTGAACATTTAAAAACAATTTGACCTGATTTCAAATTTACCCCTGTACAAATTTTTTACCCCCTATTTACAAAATTCCCCACATTTCCAGAGGTTGGACCCAACTTCTATTAGCCACTTTCAAACTATAGAAAAACATTTTCTTAACCTTCTTCCCCAAAAAACTTCTAGAATGGATTCTGATTTATAACCCTACTAAATAGCAAAAATAAAACACTCTGTGGTGGACTACAATTAGTAGACTGCTATATTAATTTGTGAATTTGTTACAATTGATATTATTGGAATAAAAGGGGAAGACTTTAGCGGACAGTTTCACCTTGTTGCCCGTGAGGAATCAGACAAAACGGGCTCTGGATTCAAAGGAAAAGATGAACGTTTTGCTCTGCTTCTTGGTATCCACAAGTCTGGTGATGCCTTAAGTGGTAGTGCAGGAATTATTCATAAGTAGCCTAAGCTGATCCGCCGCGGGCTCCATGTACGAACGGCTACTAACATGGCCAAAAGTTTAGAGTGATACAATTTATAAACAATATTAGTTTCATAAACGGTAATTTATTTTAAAATGTCACTGCATATCGTTTTGTCTAGACCAAGTAAGTCAAGACACAAGAATACAAACCAAAAACAGCAAACATGTAATGATTGCATACATCCTTAACAGAAAAATACATTGAATTGAAATACATAACACCACTGTGAGAGTATGAGTAGCACTTAACAGCTTAATTACATTCTTTATCATAGTATTCAAAACATCTTTCTTTTTCAAAAAATACAGATAATTAAGTAGTTAAACATCACTGCTCCAGGGAGTGCGAACATAGGTGGCCATAAATTGCCAATAAAATACTTCAAATGAAGTATATCCATAAATAATAATTTGCGTCACATAAAAAGGAATTTGTAAAAAAAAAAAAAAAAAAGTAAGTTATAGTTTAATCATCGGACAGCACGGTCCGTAACCATGACTTTTTAGGGGTGGAGGGGTCTGTTTTTTTTCCAAAAAGGGAGGGGGGGGATTTTTTTTATTTTTTTTATTTTTGGGGGGGGCAAATTTGCAACAGTAGATTTTACTAAATTTAACCTTTTATATGCCAAAAAACAAAAAATCCCTAATTTTAGGCCTGCTCTGGCTTTGAAAAATTTGTTGTTGGCCTTTTTAGCTCTTAAGGGATTTTGTGGGGAGGGGCATCCATCCACAATGACACATCCCTGGTATGGGCCTCGGACATAGACAATTTTTTAAAACATAACAATACAGATTGATAAATGGTTTTCGGATCCACAAAGAACAGATTCTGTTGCTAATACCCTCACGTGTTTGACTCATGCAAATATAGTCTCTTATTTTTAGAAAATTTCAAAAGGGCAATTGTGTGATAACTAGAGTTTTTAGTTAAAACATAATTTGACCCAAAATGAAATTTTGTCAAATTTACACAGGAATGTATAGCTGTAAAATAATAATCAAAAATCAGTAATAAACTGTAACATCGATATATATTTCGCCACTTTTTTTAAAAACTGGTGTATCATAAGATTATAAGAGACTTTCCAATAGCTGTGCCATTGTAAATTGTATTTTTTCAAAAGATTAGTCTATTGTAAGGTCATTTTAACTGCCATCGTCCAGACACTGCATAACTCTTTTTTGTAATCTTTTTTTGTTTTGCCAATTTCATACAAAACAAGATTAGGCCAAATAATCTGCGGGGTTTGACTTCAGAAATCTAATAGAAACACCCAACCGCCATACAGACCTTTCTTTTTTTTTATCTTTAGGATGGTAGTTTATAATCAAAGAGAGGAGTTGTCTCTACTCCCTATGCAAAGCCAGGGCGGATGGCACAGAAAACCATCCAAACATATCTGTGACAAATTGTAATACCAAATCATATGTACTCAATTCATAGGATTCACACCAGAGTTCTTAACCCATTATAAAATTTCCTTACCATTGATGTTTATGCATAGGGACTCAGGAATATTTGACTTTTCTTGATCAAATATAAAGCATTCGGTTTGAAGCTATATCCTCAGGCGCGTGGTTTCAACAATTTCAAATTAAAAACAGACCTGGTAGGATAGTGGTGCCAAAATTTGGTAAACAAATCGCGTTCTTTGGGGGGCCAATGTTTTGTAGATCCACAGAGAAGCTAGGTGTTCTGAAACATTTTGTAGTCAGCTTAAAAAATGTGAAGATGGGGACCAATTTATGGTCAAAACTTTCTAGGTTTTTTTTTCCCTCACATGGGAAGAAATTCACCAAAACATATGCTAATTCTGATTACATAGTTTGAGTTTTTTGGTCATGCACAAAATGTGTATAGATTGTCCCATTAGACAGTGTATGTGTTAAGGCATTTTGATTTCATAACATTAAAATGATGCTTGTAAGTTTGGGGCAGGAGAGAATCAATTTATTAGTCCAAACTTTATGCTGTGTAAAAATGGATTTCCTGTATTCAAAACTCCACAATGATTAAGGACAACTATTACAAATTTTGTGTGTTGTAAAATACTATACTCAAGTACTCACAAAATATGGCATGACTAAGTGGTAACACAAGGTTTGTATTAATAGTTCTACTGTTTAGATAATTGTGTGAATTAGCCGACTTAAAAAAATAGTTAGATTCCCATCCTACTGGTCTTCGAAAATGACGAGGGAGGTGGGAGGCTTTTTTTTTTTATTAGCGATGGTAGCCTGACATTACGAACGGTCTGAAACTGCGTGTGTCTCAAAATAAGCAGTGCGGCTATCATTCATTAATGGATCAATACGGTAAAAACATGTTCAACGTTGAAATTTTACAGTCTAGTAACAATAATCTATGTACATTGATGTACTTGTGTATCATCGTAGTGTTGTACATGTTGTATCATCGTTCGACGACGATGGTTCGGTTCCCATCATCACCCTGCACCCCTCACCCAAGGCTCAGATCAACAACCCCCCCATTTGTTCATGGTTGACTATAATTAAACCTTTTTTACTATTTTTTAAAGATCTACATTTTACACAATAAAAAGAAAAAAAAAGATACAATGCACATGCATTTGTTTATACTATAAAAACCCAAATGTGCCACCTGTATGTTATGAGTAAGCTAAAATACGAATAAGTCTAATAACACTGTCGATTCTGCAGCCGTAATAACCACAGCCAGCCCACATGAAGTACAGTTGTACTGCCACACCGCTGCTTGGTAACTTGGTACTTGGTACTTGGGAATAATCCTAAACAGCTGTACTTCAGGCTAACTGGGAATGAAGGTGCAAATGACCGTCGCAGCCAGCAGACGCGTAAAAAATTTTCCAAACGAGGATTGCAAAAAGTGAATAAAGCAGAAAGTCCAGAGAAACAAGGTGATATTACAACAATAGATAATTTAAAGGATAATGGAGCCCATAAGTGGCTGCATCTCCCTAATTTCACGGGGGGCTGCAAACACTCTGCAATACTGGAACAGAGGTCTGAGTGCCAGGGACTGCTGTTGGTGGAGTCTATTCCAAATTGACACTGCTCTCGTGTGAGAATAGAATGCATATTTATAAGCATTAATTGTAGGGGATGACTGTGCCACATATTTCAAAGGATGATTCAAAACCTGCTGCAGGATGTGTTGCCCTCTGGGAAACATATGGTGGAGTAATGTTACCGCCAGAGGTGTTATCGATAAAACATGGCAAGATTGGGAAGAGACGCCTTCTATGCAAAGGGTCCCAGTTAAGTTGATTAATGAGTGGGGTGACATGGGTAGTCGCGGATAAGTGCCACAGAAAAACAAATCTAGCAAGCATTCTTTTAACCTGTTCAATCTTTTATTTCTTAATGTGCAAAAAGGGGGTCCACTTCACCTCGGTACTAATCTGGGTCTGACGATGTGCTTGAAGCACATCCTTACACAGCAGTTTTTATTACGTTTCGAGTCAGCCGCCCGAATTATCATAGTCAGTGGGCCACAATACAAAATTCTTTCCCACCAAAAACCAAGTTTGGAGGTTATTTCGTACTGAAAAGCTCTTGTAACACGATTTTGGCAACTCACAGCTCTCCAGTGTTAAGTCCCATCGTAGATCGGTATATCGCTGCAAAGATTTCTGGCGATATAGCGCAAAAAATTGCACGAAACTAGACTTCTTTGAATGGTCTGGACAGAGACTATTCACTGTTAATCTCATTATATAGTGTGACTCCTATCCGTGATCATATCCGTAATCAAGTAGCACCGGAACTAGGGCGGCAAATCATGTTGGAACTACGAAACAACTGTGCTATATTTCAGATGGCATCGGACATGATTTTAGTATGGTTCTCATTTTCTACATTAAAAAAAAATTGAGCGGCGGTCAAAAGTGGTGAGGGTGGAGGACGGGAAAGAATATATTTTTTTACCAGGGGGCTTACAAATATTTTTTTTTTATATAACAGCAAAACAGTACAAATTTGTATTAATTTAATTGTTTTGTCTGGAAAGTTTGACAAATTTGTTTTTGGCCTTTTAGCTCTTCAGGGAAGGGATTTTGTGGAGGGGCATCCTCCCCACTTTCCCCTCCCCTGTGTTTAGGGGGCCTGTACATAACAATTTTTTAAACCTAACATACAAGATTGATAAAATTGTTTTTCAAAGGAATCACCAAGAACAGATTTCTTTTGCTAATTAACCGTAACCCTACCAGCTGTTTGACCGTCATGGCCAATATCTCTTATTTTAGAAAAATTTCAAAAGGCAATCCTGTGTATACCTAGATGTTTTTATTTAAAACATAATTTTGACAAACTGCAATTTTGTGGGGCAAATTTACACAGAATGTATAGCTTTGTGAAATAACTATCAAAATCAGTCACAAAACTGTCACTATCGATATATATTTCGCTTTTTAAACTGGTTTTATCATAATATTTAATATAGACTTTCAATGCTTTGCCTATGCCTAAAATTGTATTTTTTTCAAAAGCTTCAGGTTCTATATTGTTAAGGTCAATTTTACTGCCATTCGCTATACCACCAGATCACTGGCCAATGAACTTTATTTGTATTCTTTTTTTTTTTTGCCAATTTTTCATACAAATTACAAGATAGGCCCCATTATATAATCTTGGGGTTATGACTTTCAAACTCTGAATAGAACACCAACCTCAATAACAGAGAATTCTTTTTTATTATTCCTAGACTGTAGTATAATCAACAGAGGGAGTGTCTCACTCCTCTATGATCATGCCAGCGGTCTTGACACCCAGAACATCCAAACATCTTTTGTACAAATTGAAATTTACCAAACTCATAATTGTAACTCAATTCATAGATATCACACCAGATTTTAATTAAACCCATAAATTCCTTTCCCATTGATGTTTTATGCATAGGGTATCAGGAATTTGCTTTCTTGTCAAATTCATAAAGCATTCTGGTGGATAAGCTTATATCCTCATGCAAGTTGTTCAACAATTTCAAATAAATACATCCTGGTACGGTGATAGTGGTCCAAATTTTTAAACAATCGGTCATTTGGGGCCATTGTTTGGTAGATCCACAGAGAATCTTAGTGGGTTGTTCTGCACATTTTGGGGGTAGTCACTTAACTGTCAAAGATGGGTTGCCCAATTATGGTCAAACTTTCATATGTTTTTCCCTCACTGTGAAAGAATATCACCAAAAAACATCTGCTAATTCTGATTACATATTTTGAGTTTTTTGGATCATGCAAAAATGTGTAAGATTGTCCCCGTAGGACAGTGGTTTTAAGGCATTTGTTCATGAACATCTACAACTGATGCATTGTAAGTTTTTGGGCAAGAGAATCAATTTAATTAGAGTCCAAACTTAGGCTGTTGTACAATGGATTTCCTTTATTTCAAAAACTCACAATGATTAACACAGAAGCTATACAATTTTGTGTAAATACTATTACTCAGTCTCCACAAAATTGTTAATGCAATGGGTAACACCATGTTTGGTATTAATATTTCTACTGTAAGATAATTGTGTGAATTAGGCCGCTTAAAAATGTTGATTCCCATCCTACTGGTCTTCGAAAGTGACGAGGAGGAGCTTTTTTTTTTTTTTATTCGCGATGGTAGCCAATACATTACTGAAGGTCTGAAACTTGCATGTGTCTCAAATAAGCAGTGGGCTATCATTCATACATGTATCAATACTGTAAAACATTTTCAACTGTTTTTTTAAATTTTACAGTCTAGTAACATAAATCTATGTACATGATGTACTTGTTGTATTCATCGTACGTGTTGTACATTTTTTTTGTATCATCGTTTCGACGACGATGGTTCGGTGCCATTTTCATCACCCCGGCCCCCCTCCCCTCATGGCCTCATGATCAACAACCCCCCCATTTGTTTCAGTTGTTGACTATAATTTTAAACCTTACTATTTTTTAAAGATCGCACATTTTAACACATATAAAAAAAGACTACAATGCACTGCATTTTGGTATACTACTAAAAACCCAACTGTGCCACCTGTATGGTAATGAGTAAGCTAAAATACGAATAGTCAAATAACCTCTTTCGGAATTCTTGCAGCCGATAATACCGACTCACGCCAAGGACTGTACATGTACTGCCACACCGTGCTTGTACTTGGTACTTGGTACTTTGGTAGAATAATCCCTAAACAGCTTTACCATCTAAACTGGGATGAAGGTGCAAATGACGTCGACAGCCAGCAGACGCGACAAATTTTTTCCCAACGGGATCAAAAAGGGAATAAAGCAAAGTCCAAGAGAAACAAGGGTGCAACTATTACAACAATAGAATAATTTAAAGGATATGTAGTCCATTAAGTGGCTGCCATCTCCTAATCCGGGGGCTGGCCAACACTCCTGGAATACTGGAACAATGTTCTAGATATGCAGGACTGCTGCTGGTGGGAGTCTATTCCAAATTGACACTGCTCTCGGGTAGAATGCATATTTATAGCATTATTGTAGGGAGACTGTGCTTCACATATTTTCAAAGGATGGATCCAACCTGCTTGACAGTGTGGTTGCCCTCTGGAAACACATTGGTGGAGTAATGTTTACCAGTCCATAGTGTATTCTATAAAACATGCAAGATTGTTGAAGAGACGCCTTGTATGCAAGGTCCCAGGTTACGTTGATTAATGGAGGGGTGACATGGGTATGTCGCCGATAATCTGGAGAAAACAAATCTAGCAGCATTTCTTGAACCTGTTCCAATCTATTTATTTCATTTAATTGCAAGGGTTCCCCATACTTCACTCGCGTACTCATCTGGGGTCTGACGATGCTTGATAAGCCACATCCTTACACATGCAGTTTATTCCGTTGAGTCAGCCGCCGAATTCATCATAGGGTCAGTGCACATCAAAATTCTTTCCCACAAAAACAAGTTTGGGTTGATTCCCGTACTGAAATGCATTGTACACGATTTGGCACTCCACATCTCTCCATTCTTATTCCATCGTAGACTCCGATATTAGCTGCAAAGATTTCTGGGGATATAGTGCAAAACTTGCACGAAAACTAGACTTCTTGCATGGTCTGGAACCGAGACTGTCATGTACTCTCATATCTCGTGTGCTCCTATCCGTGCTCATTCCGTGATCAAGTAGCACCGGAACTAGGTCTGTCAAGCTCATGTTGTAACCGCATGTCCAACGTGCTATCACTTTCAAATGGCACTGGACATGATTTTCAGTATGGGTTTCTCATTTTTCTACATTAAAAAAAAATTTATGCGGCGGTCGAAAGTGGTGAGGGTGGTAGGATGGAATCGAATATTTTTTTTTTAATATTAATCTTTAACAATATTTTTTTTTTACCTATAACAGCAATAACATAATCAACTTTTTATATTATCATTTATTTTGCTGCACAAGACATCCATTCACATTTCAATAACCAATCGCATTGAATGCAGGAAGATCTTGGACTTGTATATTTTCAGGCCCATGCCCGGAAACGCTCAATGTAGTCATGGGGTTAGGGCATTTCCATAAAAAAAAACCTCAACATCCCACCAAAAAATTCATTTGGTCACTTTTTGCAGATTTTTTATTTCCAATTTGAAGTACCGAAATATACTTTTTAGAGTTGACTGAGAGAAGTTATATGTTTTGTCTCACTGTGGGGTAAATTCCCGCCTCCAAAATTTGCCTTTGTCTAAAGTGATTTGCTTATATTTCTATGGATGTACAATGAATAGTGTTTTATTTATTTTGGAGTGAGTATCATCCTGATCATTGTACTGCCCAAAGCTAGATGACAAGTATCAAATGGAAACACTTGCCAAACAGTACTGGGACAACACTTACTTATGTGGATTACATATGTAAGGTCCATGAAGTAGTCTAGTCTTTTACATTTTGAAAAGGACCATTTTAAGGGAACCAAAACGAAAGTCAATTATTTTGAACATAAAATATTGATAAAAAAAGGAAATAAAGGCAGATCTACCCAATTCCATAATCATGTAGGTCTTTTTTGTATAAAGGTGCAACTAGAGTTTTGAGGCATTCATATATTGGTCACAGTCTGGTCACCAAGGTCACATAGGTCACCAAGGTCACATAACTTCTACAAGTGAGACACTACCCAGGAAAACATTGATCCAAAGTTTTCTGACAATTGATCGGCATCATACACCAAGCAGTTTGACCTCTATATGACCTTTGACCACTCTTGAGAGGGGTACCTTGTGGACACTAACCAAAGACCATTCTGTGGTACTTATGTGGGATACAGCTGAGCAATTATGTTTAGGGCGATTATTGGGTTAACATTTTGGGTCAACTTTTTACACAGACAGAATACAAACACTACAAAAGCAATCCCTATTGCCCGCTTGCTTGTGCAATGACATAAAAATTGGTTTGGGATGAATTGGATTTGGCTCATATGAAAGTGGTACTTCTTAAATATAACTAAGTGGGAAAAAATATCCCTAGGTCTATTTAAGGTGACTTATGACTCACCTGAACCGTGACAAAGGAAGTCTAACTGCAGCTAGTTTGTTCCAACAGATGACATCACAATTTTTTTTCATCAAGTGGAATAATCTCTTCATGCTAACCATGTTAATTGAAATTGAAAAGCAAATTTGTGCTGCTAGCTCTTAAAAATATGTAACTCGGTGTACCTTTCACTCTATTTTAATAACCAGCTGATGCAGTTTTTTTCAATTTTTGTCTACTGTTACGTGAAATCAAATAGGATCTTCTCTAATTAAAGACACATCAGTGATTCACTCGAACGAGTCAAAGTACTATCTGAAGTTTGCAAAATTAGCTTAAAAGCGAAGGATAAGTCTGTAAGAGTCCTCATAATTTTATTTTTTGTATCTGACATATTGACAGAAAAGGAAGAAACAGCAGTATCAATAGATGTACTGTAGTAATTTGTCTGTACGGACAGTAGCGACTAAAATCCCATTCGGTCCTTATTAATTTGCTTTCAAGGTCTTAGCACTTGCAGGGTATGTTAGCACTAGCTATACTTTTACAGACATGCAAAAATCTGATTTTTGATGATTTTTTAGATTTTTTTGATTTAGCAAATCACTGACAGTGCCTTTAGAGGTCAATTAATAGTGGTCATTCAAAAATGGGCAAACAATAACCTCAATTTTCTTCTTTTACAAACAAGAGTAGAATATGTAAATAACAATGCCCAGTCCTCAGGTCCACGAACAATGGCTTCAAGGTGTAACTTTGGTAAATTCCATTTATGGGCACTGTTTGATTGAGGGGATCACTGACTATTTTTGGAACACTTTATTATTGGACTTGTCAATTGTATGCTTGATCATCTGAAGTGTTAACTTTGTAGATTTGGTCATGCCTGTCTGCAAAAACTTGTTTGAGGTCAACACTTAGAGGGCATTTTGTTGATCCACACCTCGTCTCCTAAAAAAATTATATTTTATATCACTTTAACTGTTGCCCCTAAGTTATATATCTAATCTTGGGTGCCATTCAATCTGCGCTAAAAAGAAATTTGTATTTTTGTATTTTCTTACATATTCCAACAGAAATTCCACACAGTGGTTTATGGAACACCGTGGTTGCAAACATTTGCGCTTAACATCAAAATGCACTGTCCGAATCAACTGAAATGTTGAAAATGAGCTTTTCTTCGCTATATCTAAGTAAATCAAACACCAAAAATGAAGCTAAATGAGGTGTAGGATCACAAAATGCACCTTTGAACAATGATTACTTCTAAGCAAGTGTAAAATGCACAGGGCACCCAAATACAATAACCCAACTTGCATAATATATCCAAACCTGCTTAAATTGAAATCTTAGTGCTCAATTCAAGCAGATACCAATGGTAGCATCGGAACGATGTACGCTGGCTATAATTCCGGTATAGCTACCTACCCAAATTCTCGATAATGTATGAGCTGCTTACGTTTGTGAAAATTGTTTGACATGTGAATGGTCATTTAACATGTTTAATGCTATGAAATGTACAGATCCTGAATCTTGGGTATGATCATGGATTTAGTGTGGTCCTTTAATTTTCAACACTATTTTTAGTTGAATAGAATATGTTTATATCATTTTTTAAGTAGGTAAAACAATCCAAACCCAACCCGAAACCAGGTGCATCGCACTGATGCATACGTGCATAGGTGTGTAGGCCCTGTTATGTATACCACGTGCGTGATAATCTGAACGTGTGATGCATATGGCAACGGGTACGTGGCAGGCAAATGGCAAATATGGATGGCCCTTCTTCCCAATTCCTCCTCACCGGCGTATCGGTACATCATGGTATAATTCCAACATCATTGTGTGGGGACGGTGTGTGATATACCAAGCATGACGATGCTGGCGGGTCCACTTCCTGATCAGAGTGACTCACAGATCGCGTGAGGAAGAATACAAATTAATTAAACTGTATTTTTTATTAGAAATGGAAATAGTTGTGAGTGTATCAGGGAGCTTCCTAAAAAAAGTTACTCATACAAACTTTCATACTCATAAACACAATAGTTTTAGGTTAAGTGGTGATTGTGTGTTTCCGAAAGACCATACCTCGAAACAACAGACCCCAGACCTCGAAACAGACCCGGAAGTGAATTTCTCGTTCAGGGTCTGAGGTCTTTTGTTTCGAGGTCTGGTTTGTTTCGAAACATCCCCCCGGGTGTTTCGAACCACCAGACCTCAAAACACCAACCCTTCGAAACACCAGAAAAAAACCCGGAGTTTCCGGGTCCTGGTGTTTCCCCCCCCGAGGTCTGGTGTTTCGAGTATTGTAGTTTACCGCAATGTGGTGCCGTGAAGTTAATCACTGAAGTCCCAAGCATTTAGCCCGAATATGCCATGAGGAAGCGTAGGATTTTCAATAAAAGCTTCAAAAGTCTCAATATTAAAACATTAATAGCAAAGACAATTCAAACATTCAATTTTATCATTATTAAAAAAAAATCCGCCCGCCCTACCTATGTTGCACATGGAGTTACTCCAATACAACAATTTTTTGGCCTCCTAATAGCAAGACCTCTGTGGTTGACCTGCATGTGAACTGTGACAAGAAGGGTATTTGATCGTGGTGGCAATAGTTACCAACCACAAAGTCCTCAAAGGGGGATGAGGTCGTGCGGTCGTCTGCTATCATCACTGGTCGCCAAGTTAAATCAAGTTAACTCGACTATGACTTGGCTTTTAATTTTTATGTAATCAATTGAACATTTCCCGTACCGTCACAGAACGTTGGTACCAGATTTTTACATTCATCAAGAAAAAAATTGAACAAAAAACATACTCTTCAAGGGTTTTGAAATTCACTCTTTTCAGGAGAGAGGGTGGGCCCTGTATCACTCTAAAAGAGTGAAAATCAGTCTTTTGCTTTAGAGAGCAACCATTTAGGCACATGGAATATATTAAATGGCTTGCAAAATTTTCCATCACAATGCAAAAGGCAGTACGTACGTACTACCTCAATCTGCCCACACATGGACCTCAAAAGTAGACCAATTTTAATTAAAGGATAAACCAGACTTCAAGTCTGTAACAACCATGCCTACCAAAGCCAATTTGCCCGGCTGCCCACCAAACTGAAACTGCGGCGTCGAAGTCCTCACATTGGGTGAATGAAATCTTGACTTTAATTCAATTTGGGTCTGGTGTTTCAAGGTTGGTTGTTTCGAGACATCCCCCCGGGGGTTCGAAAGACCAGACCTCGAAACACAAGACCTCAGACCAAGAAGTGAATTAATTTCCGCGGTCTGGTGTTTCGCGGTCTGGTCTTTCGATAACATCCCCCCGGGTGTATCGAAACAACAGACCTCAGGAACACGAAGTGAATTCATTTCGGGTCTGGTTGTTTGAGGTCTGGTTGTTTCGAAACACTCGGGGGGGGGGTGTCTCAAAAGACCAGACCTCGAAAAAACAGGACCTCAGACCGGAAGTGAAGTAATTTCCGGGTCTGGTGTTTTTGCCGAGGGTCTGGTCTTTCGAAAACATCCCCCGGCGTGTTTCGAAACACCAGACCTCGAAAACCAGACCCGGAAGTGAATGTATTCCGGGTCGGATGTTTCGAGGTCTGAGGTATATTGTTTCGAGGTCTGGTCTTCGAAACACCAGGGTGATTGGCTGATTGCAAGTGCGATTTAGCCAAGTACAGGCCACAGACTTGGCCTTGATATTCCTCAAGATATGACACATGCAATTCATTACCATAATGATAGGGATATTAATTTAAGTGCATATGATTTGCCTGACAGTAGCAGAGTAGAGTTGGCCGACGTGATCATAAACCCAAATTTCGTTTAAACTAGGTGTCTCATTGGGGTCGGTTGGCCGTTTATCTTGGGTAGGTACGCCATACCGGAATTATTAGCAAGCTTGACCCCTTCTGACGCGTTAGCAATAGTAGGCAACCAACCGAAACTACTATGATATGCTTTTTTTGTGCCCCTTGGGGCTTTATTATTGTGTCAAACAAATAAAAAAATGCAGACAACACAAATAAAAGACACCTACAACAGACAACAGTACGACAGCGAGTGGTGTTAAAGAACCCTATGGCAACCCGCCATTGAAAAAAACAAAACATTAATTTTTTTAATTTTTTTAATTTTTTTAATTACCCCAAAAAAATTATTGACCATGCAGATCATGGAAACCAACCTTCAAACACTATTTTCATATTAGAAAAAAGATCACACAACAAAAAATAGTCACAATCATGAAAAGTTGCAGCAGCAGTACTACTTAAACTAAACGGAAGTTAAATAATTAAACAAAACAAGTATTACTTGAGTATAAAAAGTTTAGTATATCAAAAGTGCACACTTTTAAAAAGTTGAGATAATTTACCCCTTTTTATTTGCAATATGTATTCAACACTACGTTTCAGTCTGATGAAAGATTAAAAATGCAGTGAATTAGGAAGGTGTTTGGAAAAGGGCCTTTATAGATATATGTAAAATTTACGTCCAAAATTAAATAAGAAAGGAAAGGGTCTTTCTCAACACCAAAACAGACGATCAAAGGTATTTAATTGACATTCTGGGTCAAATTCCTTATTAATCAAGAAGTAGCCCATCCAAAATTGGTTTTACTATCAGGCTTATTACAGCATTAGAGGCCATGGTCACAGGAAAAGCTAGGAAACAAGGCCAAAACCTTTTGAAAGTGACATACCCCCAGTATCAACATATTGTCCACACTCGTTCTATTGACCTGTCCCCAATCTGTCAAATTCCAGCTCAATCTTCAGGATGTTATTATGAAACCAAAAAAAAGTCTGAGGATCTGAGGGTCATCCCAAAGGACCCTCACTATGAGTTACAATATGCCTCCATCCACCAAGGACACAGTTCAGGGGGTTGTAATTGTACATACATTGACATGAACTGACCTTGTGTGATTTAGGTATCTATATATATACCCAAAAAAACCGGGTATTTTCTAAATACACTTGCGAATGGAAGGTACTGAACTGTGGCACTGGAATTGAGAATTTATAGCTAATAGTGCCTGCGGGTCCCTGGGTGTGTCCTTGTTGACCACTGCAGAGGTTGCTTGACAATAGCCTGGCCCAGGACACTGAGGCACTAATTAATTAGATCCAGGCCTTGGGGATATTTCTGCCTATTTAGATTCTAGATCCTGAAGAGATCATCAGTATTGTATGGGATGAGATTGAGTCCAAGAAATAGGGAAAATCTAAAGCAAAATGCCTTTCCCCCCTTTTCGTTTGAAAAGGGGTATGTAAAATGCAGGATTCTATCTTGATGATTATAAAAAAAAAATCCTCAAAACAAAAAAATTGAAAAAAAAGAAGCACCCCACTAAACTCTTGGTTCAATATGCTCATACAACAGGGGCAGTGACGCAGGTGGGTCGGGGGGGGGGGGGGGGGAGATATAGGATTTCAAGAATGGCAGTGGCGTAACAGACCTGTGCATATGGGGGGCAGAAGGGGTGCAGGTTAATTTTGGTCCTTCTCCATGACAGGCTTACACAAGGTCAGTTCATTTGGGGGGGGGAGGGTGGTGGGGGGAAAGGATTACGGTGTGGGGGGCTGCAATATGGGTAATCAAATTTGGACATTAAGGAGTCTCGTAAGTCTCGCATACTATGGTATCAAAATTGGATTGTCAACCTTAAGACAGGAACAAAAATTAGCAGATACATGTTACAAATGATTTTGGTGTTTTTATTGTGTTATACAATTGGGCAACAAATGGCTCAAATTAGACTCTAAGCCCCAGATTTCCACAGTAAAATTGGCTGGGCTGGTCTCTGATAGAGTATCCATTTGAAAAGGTCAGTCCCGGATAGGGTATGCATTTTTTTAACAAATCTGGTATCGGATCGGGTATCCAGGCTCATGACAGATTAGCGGTACCCCCCCCCCTCCCTGGCGGTGCTGCCATCCCTGTGCCTCAGACATGTACATGCTCATATAACCAGGACACCCCTGTCATAAATCCTACTCTTATCTCTCTCTCTTCATAAGTCAAATTCTTTCAGGCACTCCATATCAATGAATCATTATACTCATCCCTTCTCCTTCCAACCACCCAGGTAGTCTCAAACACACATCAATATCGCTGACACTCTAGTTGACATGTGACATATGTCTCTATCAGCGGAAGATTAGTCGTCAGTCGCACCTGAAATGATGATTGTGTGCTGAAAATACAAGGATAAACTGGGGAAAAGTACATTTACATTGCAGGGAAGGTCTTATATATGGGTATTTTTAACCGTTGGCAGATTTGAGGGGGAGTTCCTGAACTTCTTGGCAATATAAACACACCCAAACATCCATGTTTTTAAAGCAATCTTGGCACATTTGAAGAGCGCCCAATTTTCAAAAGTTGATATTTTTGAACAGTTACGTGGTAATTGTCTAGGAAGCTATAACTGCGTAACGAGAATGCTAAAAAAATGGTTATTTATCACAAAATAAGCGATTTTGTAATTAGAATTGGGATCCAGATTGGACTTAAACGGCAGAGCTGGAATGCTAGTTTTGTCCGTCCATGATTTGGGGGAAAATCGTGCCACCTCGAGAAAATAACATTTACTTGACGTGCTCCGCCAGAACTATTAAAACAACTAATGGTGAGCGTAGACAGTACATGGCGCATTCCCGGCTATCTCACATTGGAAGGCCAATTTCAAGAAGCCGTTGAATTATTATTGGGGCTCCCGATTAATAATTATTCTATACAAAATTCCTTCGTTTGTGACACATAGACATTTTCGAGTTAACCATTCACAGGTATAGTTTACTACGCATCGTTACCAATGCAAACCGTGTGTAAAAAATCTCCAAATTTTTGAAAATTGGTGGGCGACCTTCAAAAAAATGTCTACATATTGCTTTTTAAGTAATTAAGCAGCACTGGAAGTGCATAATGTAGTTTATTTTTGGGGTTTTGTGACAAACACAAGTTCCAAGGCTAGATTTAGTATGCATTCCAAAAGGCATGACATCCGCGAGTTCAGTTTTAAAGTTTGTAAGTGACTATATAGTCAGGCCCGTAGCAGGACATGATTTTTTGGGGGATGTTTGATTTTACCAAATGTGGAACTGGAACAAAACAATTTATTTTTTTGTCAGAAAAGTGCCCTTAGCAAATTAAGGCAATTTGTCAATGGGGAGCCCAAGAGTGTCCCATATTGCTAAGATGGTATAAAACATTTGAGGGAAAAACAACAAGTGGCCAATTTGTGCTAAATTTTGCCCTATTTTTTTTATCGCATGGGTTTGGGCCCATTTGCAGTGAACATCTGGTTGTAAATATGGGTCCTGCTTCCAAAAGTCTCGGAAGCACGTCCCTACCCAAACCAAACTTGAGATTAACTCAATTCCAATGAAAACTTGATGCAGAAAGCCACACTTCTAAAGAGATCAACTCTGAACGCAAAACCCTTACCTTGAAAGGACCATGTACAGGAACTTCAAACAGGTGTGTCGAAATATTTTTAACGTAAAATATCAGGTAACATATCCCCTTCAGGCTACAATTAGAAAGCATGACCATATCACTTGCTAACATGGAAGTGCTCCGGGGGCTTCAAGACAGGATTAGAAAGTTTACAAGTGTGCAATCGCTTAATTAAATCCCAAACTGTTATGCTTTTGATATAAAAATAAGCTGATTGTTACAGAGACATTCAGCATATTTAAGCAATCAATAGAGGGGAGTGTACACTGTACTAATTAAAAGAAAAATTTCCATAAATAATTATTTTTCCTTAGATATCCGGACCGAATCAATCTTAATCAAATTGTTCTGTTCAGGAATGACATCCTTCTTGATCAATTTAAACATTTGTCGGGGTCAAGTAAGACCTCAATAGT
>JAMKCH010030741.1:0-16668 GCA_023653785.1 Ophioderma brevispina | reverse complement strand
AACAAAACTGGCAGGGAACATATATGCATATAAAAGCTGTTTTGTTTCAAAGGTGTGTTGAAATTATCAATATGATCCATGCAAATGTAAACAAAACAAAACCATGCTTATTCATAGTAGCTATCTTCGGTAGATAGCACCCACTCCCGTGATAATCCTGTTGGAACGAACTTAAAAACGCCCGGCCTACACTTTTAGAAAAAAAAAAAAAAACCCGGCGCAACTAATATGGGTTCTATGTAGCCTTCAACATTTAAATAGGCCTATAAATATTGTTTTTGTATGTGTTGCCGTACATTTTGAAAAGCAAATAGGCAGTTTTAAATTTAATTTTTGTTCTGCAATATTTTTGACTGGAAAACAATATTTTTCTGTTCTGCAAAGAACTCTCGAATGATGCTTTATTAAGGGTTCTAAAAGCTTTAAGGTTCTACAAAGAACCATTTCTGTTGATTGAAAAATGTAAAACCCTTTTTAGTTTATAAAGAACCCAACGAACCTTCTTGGGGTTCTTTGTAAAATAAAAAAAGAGTAATTTCTGTAGCCAAGAATTGTTTTCTTTTCAGAACCTTTCGTAAATAACTCTCAATAAAGAACCCTTCAAATGGGATCAGAAGTTATTTGCAAAACAGAAGAAAAATTACTAGCGCTAAAATTATTTTACATAAAAAAGGAGCAAAAAAAGTTAAACTCTTCCAAATACACGATTTCACGAATACGCCCAAGCAGAAGTTTCCAATCCTCCAAGGATTAATTTAAAGATTCTAATATAGAACCTAGGTGCTACATACGGGAACAAAAAGGTTCTAAGTTGAGCCTTTGTTTAAAGAGTACATTCTTTTGAGATTGACTTACCTCCAAGGACCTATAGCACATGAATGCGAATGTAAGAAGAGTGGAGGGCTATATTTTCTCTCATACCCACCATAATCGTCTCCTCAAATCTTTGCACTTCACATGGATTGTTGATTTAACACAAGAATAATCGGTTGTCCGGAGTAAACCCGTTATTTTAGTTTACAAATCGAGGCTTGCTGGAGACAACCGGTTTCCCTTGTGATTTCAATTTCCTTAACGATGAATTGGCATGGTTGGGCAAGGCTCTCAGAAGACATGGAAGAGATGCGTTTGCTTCAGGACACTTTATTCCGCCGCAGGTGCCACGCTTGTGCAATGCACGTAAACCTAGCCTAGGCAAGCCCAAATCCTGGCGAGCCGGACTAGACCGAGGCTAGGCTAAATGCGTTTTTATCGGCGTTATCGCCCACAGAAATCCCTCACGCTTATGGAAGAAGCATCTGAACAAATCCGATGGACTTTCTGTAGTAAACCCACAACTTACTTTTACATCGAAAAAAAAACATGGCAGATAAAAAAATGATGTCTGCTCAGGGGAAAAAATGGCGAGAAAGAAAGGTGGAATTGGGCAAGTCTTCAAACTGGCATCCACAAGAAAACCAATTAGCTTACGGCGCGCGCACAAAAAAAAAATAACACAAACCCTTTCCACACTATTGTGTTCAGTTCCCGATCAAAAAAAAACACTCTTCACACCTATTGTTGGGGAGGGGGGGAGGTAATTTTTGACCTTAAAAATGGCTAATTTTGCCATCTTTCGTTTTTGGCCTATTGTCTTGTGGCACACGGTGCTACTTTAAATTGTTTCTTTCGTAAATTTGCTGAAAAAAAGCACTTTTTCTTCCATTTTTGTGTTTTTCAATTATACCTATATAATATTTTCAACGTCATGAGAGGTGTGTTCCTTGAGGTTTGCAACGACGTCTTGCTTATTGGCCATCAGGGTGTAGAGTGGTTCGTCTAAATTTTTTAACATTTCACACGGTCAACTCCTATTTGCTGCTGCAACCATGGCACTGTCAGTCATTATGTGGCAGAGTGTTACTTGAAATGGTCAAAAGATGCGGCTTGTGTAATATTAAATGACCATCTGTAACAGGCCGGTGGCGGCGAAGCTTCATTCATGGCAAACTGCCGCAAGCGTCATTGGACGAGACCTGAACAGTGCAGTCACACGTGCGCGTTATAAATAGATCAGTGGTGGCGAGTGGGAATTCGTACGGAAGTCGCGACCGTTCTAAAAAATTGCCTGCTTTAGTCGGTGGTTGCATATGTGTTCTGCAAAACTATCATCAATCGTTTTTAAAGCGACATGAGAGGAGTGCTACATGCAGGTCCGACGAATCATTCCACGTTGTGCATACTATCCTCAACTGGTACCACGGGCCTGTACATGGTCCTCAGCTATACATAGCGGTTACCTGCTATTGACCAGAGGTCAACCAGCCCTCTTTCACAATGTGATCCCGTTTGTACCGTTATTCATACAAAAGATACTTTAACAACTGGAGTGATTCCTTCACCCCAACGGAATTTATGGAGTGGAAAATATTGAATTACACCTATTTTTCGACTTTAGAATATTTGTCGAGTTTCGTGATTACGTGCTAAACCCATGGGAACGGCAAAAACAACGCTATCTTGGCCGGCTCCCCCCTTGATTCTTGTAACCTTTGTCATCTGCTCAGGTGGAAAAAAATGGCGAGAGAAAGTTGAAATTGGAAATCTCCAACTGCATAACAAGAAACAATTAGCCTTATGCGCGCACAACAAAAAATAACCAAACCTGTCCACACTTTAGTGTGAGTTCCGATTCAAAAAAAAAAAAAAATCTTCACAACTCCTAATTCTATTTTTTTTGGATTGTAATTTTGAACCGAAAATGGCTAATTGTTCCCATCTTTCGTTTTTGTGCCATTTCTTTGTGACACGGTGCGCTTTAAAATTTTTCTTCGTAAATTTGCATAAAAAAGCACTTTTTTCTCATTTTTTTTCAAATTATCCCTAAAAAATATTTTCAAATTCCATGAGAGGTGTGTTCCTTGAGGTTTGCAACGACGTCTTGCTATTGCAATCAGTTTGAGTGGTTCGTCTAATTTTTTAACATTTTCATTCACACAGGGTAAAACTCCTATTGGGCTGCTTTGCAACCATGGCAACTGTCATCATTAATGTGGCAAAAGTGTTAATTGAAAATGGCAAAGAGGCGCGGTGGTCTTAATGAACATCTGTAACCGGCGTGGCGGCCAAGCTTCATTCATATCGCAAAACTGCCGAACTAGTCATTGACGAGCCTGAACCGTGAAGATCACTGTGCGCGTTTATAAATAGATCAGTGAGTGGCGAGTGGGATTCCCGTACGGAACCGTGACCGATCTAAATTGCCTTTTGCTTTATATCTTTTGTTTTGGTGCATCTTTTTTTCTGTCCAAACTATCCTCCCAAGTCGTTATTGAAAGACCTATCATGAGAGGATTGCTACATTCAGTCCAACGAATCATTACACGGTGGTGCATACTAGCTAAACTGGTAACCGGGCCTGTAATGGTCCGCAGCCTATACTCGCGGTGACCCATTCTATTGAACGATTGTCCCCCCAGCCTCTTTATCGACACTTTTATCCCTTTTTTTTACCCGTTAAATTCATACAACCAGAAATACTTACACTGGAGTTGATTCTTCAACCCAAACCGATTTTGAGTGGAAAAATATTGATATTAAACATATTTTTCGACTTTATAATATTTGTCGGAGTTTTCGTTATTACGTGCTAAACCTATGGGACGGCAAAAACGACGCTATCCTTCTTTGCCGGCCCCCTATCTGTAACACTTGTGGTCCATGCGGCTCAGGTGAAAAAAGGGCGAGAAGAAAGGTGGAAATTGGAAATCTACAAACTGGCATAACAAGAAACAATTAGCCTTAAGCGCGCGGCACAAAAAAAAAATAACACAAAACCTTTCCAACTAGAGTGTATTTCCCGTCAAAAAAACAAAAAATCTCACACTCTATTTTTTGGGATTGTCATTTTGACGAAAATGCTAATTTTGCCCACTGTTCGTTTTTGTGTCCATTTCTCTATTCTATTCTACAACACCCAGATCTCTTCGTCATCTGTAAAATTTAGTACAGTGTATGTGTTTCCGGTATGGTCGTCAGTGACCTTTAAATATAGCCTTAGTGTTGTGTTGACGTAAGGAAATTCGAACGTAAAATGGGCTTTTTCTGAATTTTTTTTTACGGACCAAAAACTTAATTTTCAATTTGACATGAAATCACATCAGAAGGTATGGATTTTAACTAAAAAAAACAACAAAAAAAAAACCACCTATATTAACCCCTTTAATCCTTTATTGCGCTTCTCTGAGAATATTTTTGTCTATGGCTTGAATTTGAAATTGGACTAAATTTGCACTTATGTCCTCTCGCTTCTGAAAGCTTCTGTTCGTTTGCAATTAACCCACATCCGTCCGAGCCGGGCTGTCGTCAAGCCTTGGCCCTTCTGCATTGTACAACGGCAAATCTCCTTTTGACGCAAAATTCGTCTCTTTTTTTTCCCCACAAAACAAGAAATTTGAGACAGCAACGAATGTACATTTTCTTTAAAATGATACACGATTCAATTCGACCAGGTTAAGCATCCATGGAAGAGCCGGGAAAATCATATAATTCAATAAATTCAGAGTCGTTTTCAAAACACGTGTCTTTCTTTCTTTCTGCCATGACTTGCGCTCTTCGCTGCAATTGTTTACAATGTTGCTATGGAAACATCCGCTAACTACGCGCCGCGTGGCGCCTGAAAAAATACACTATTTCGTCAGCCGGGTATGACGTATTAAAACATGGCAGCAGTGGATGATGCGAAGATACGACACTCCACGCAGGCTCTGGACTTTACGCGAGGCTAAAGGTAGCCGGTACAAAATGGTCCTGCCGTGCTTTAAAGGTCCATTGACATGGCTGAGAAGACATTTCCTAATTGCTTACATTGTACCTCAACCACAGATATAAAGAAAATTGGGAGATCTCGCGGGGGTGGGTCTGGCCGCCATTGTTTGTGCGGCATGGATGCGCTATTGGGGGTATTCGGAAATGTTCGCAAATGCATTTTACGCATCTCGGAATATTCGTTAGCGTATGCGTTGGCAGCGTCCTCAGCGTTAACTTGCAAACTCGTGTCGGTGGTACGCACTCGCATACGTTCGTTACATTATTTTTCACACCGTTTCATGATGCTGGCTGGCGCCTTTGTATTTTGCATGTTCGACAAAAACACGCCGCATCGATTTTTTATTTTTTTATTCAAACTCAAGAATATAGAGTTCACACTGTAGAGAAGCTGTATTGTGCGAGTTCCCGACCCGGCGTCAGCTCTGGGTCGTCGAGATGCTTTTACAATAATCAACGGTCTTTTCTTGTCTAGAGTCGGCCAGAGCTAATTTACTTTGGATAGGGAAGTGATTGACGAAAAAAAAGTAACAAAACTAAGTTCTGTTAGCAATCCTCTATAAAGTTGTAAAGCACAAAACACTCGGCAGTTGAGTCATCAATAATATAAAAAAGGGACCGGATTTTGCGAACATGCAACTGTTGAAAAAAATAAAAAACTTAAAAAAAGCAAAAATTTTGTAAAAAAGAATTAACTCATAAACACGTGTATAGATAAAACAAACCTGACGCCCACTAATGTAGAACTTTTTTATCATTGTGTACCGTAAACTTTACAGTTTGTTGTAACAATCTACATCAAACCAGGTAAAACCGGTAAAATTTGCATTACCGATTTTGTTGACAGAATGGAAGCTAGTAACTACTACCGTGAATTTACATTTTTTACTGTAAACTGTATTAGCAATCACAATAGTATATTTGAAATTTGACATTATGTAAAAGAATAAGAGCGACAGTTTTAAATTTAGTCACATAGGCCTGAAAATTTTAACGTAAATACACTTGGCTGTATTTCCAAATCCCCGCAAATTAGATATTCTATAGCCTTTTTTACCTATGTTGTACAGTACCATTTCAGGTAATTTTAACACTGTAGGTCACGTCCTAAGGAATTGAGTTTTCTTTTTTCAAATAATAAGGCCTTCATGGTAAAAACATTTTATGGAAGTTAGGTGAACTTTCTGATGTACTAATATTATTTCAATTACAACAGAAGCTTTAACAGGCGCCGTGAACCCTTCACACCAAGCAATACAAAACGATTTTGTCAACAGCCGTTTTTAATTCTGTATAAATAAAAAACAAAAATGATGATTCGGATACCCCTAAATTTTCCGTTTTTACGGAGAAGTAGATAGCTGGTTTAAAACCGTATCGTCATCCCATTTATTTTCAATTTAATGCCCGATTTTGTCTTAACTGGGAGTGTAATAAGCATCTGGTAATTATTGCTGTTTCTGCGTGAACAGCATTTGCCATTTCACAAAAATTAAAAAAAAACAACACATGGGTCGGCTCCCGTAAATGTCAATACAAAGTTTTAAGGTATTGTATTTCATTAATATCAAATGCGGTATAGTCCCTTTACAGTGTTGCTCTGCGGGGGGCGATGTTCTGTATTAAGATATTTTTGGGGGGAAATCCTTCATAAGCTCTGTGGCAAAGTGGGCTATAGATACACATTATCGTTTATATCTCATGTTTCCATTTATGAAAGATGGGTGACCCTATCGACAACCCCCCCCCCCCACACACACCCACCTTACTCTACACTTACTCTATCAAATTTGAGATTTTGTGAGCATACGTTTTCAATGTGGTCGAACACTGACCATTTTAATTTCACCTTTTTGCTACTACTATTCAAACCAACAGGACCGATTTAATTCAAAAATTGTAATCGGATGTTTTTTGGGGACATGTGAGTGAGAAACATTTTTTTTCATCATAATTGTTATTTCCCCCATCATCACAACAACATAAATTAAAAATTACCATGAGGGAAATTTTTTATGGTCCACAACCACGCCCACTCTAACCATTACAAATGTGATCGGAAGGAGGGATTTTGACACCGCGAGCACCTTTCGCTCTTGTGCCATGCAAAATCTTTACGCAATCACTGCGGTTGCGTTCGATAAGACGCTTCACGGTAATATGCACAGATCTGCGTTCGTTCCTTTTCGGCGTGTTCTCGGTAAACACACGAATACCCCAATAGCGCGTATTTTTGATGGTGGACAAAGAATTTGTTGTCCAGGCCCGTTATAAGGGGCAACCGGTATCGCCTTTTCTATAATCTGTACCTCAACCGTATCCTGATCATATCGCCACACAGATTTTCTAAAAGTGAACATCGGGAAGTGTTAATTTCAAGGATAAATATACCCAAACTGACAAGGAGGGCCTTCTCCTTTTGCGAACGCGTATCAAGATGCGGGAGTTGGATTTGACCCAATGACGTTAATATAACCCAGACCAGGCGGGTGACACTGTGTACAAATGCTCCATAGCCGATTCGCAGGCATAGTAAAGCAGTGATATGAATCTTGAAAGAAAAGCCAAAAATGTTTAATCATCGCCGGTTGAAAAATTATCTAATACCACCTTAACGAGAGTGTAAATGCATAATGTGGCCTATATCAGAAGTTTATTTTTACATGAAACGGAATAAATCCCAACCTAAATTTGATGGCCTTCTTTAATACATTTATAAAAAAATTACTTTCATCATCAACGTGTTAAAAATACAATTTTTAAGCTTATTTTCGTTTCAGGATTGATATTATTGCCATAGTAATAGCGCAACCATGGTACGATAAGTACCTGATTATTTATGCAGTATGTCCGTATCGGGAAGTGGAGTACGGAACGCTCCGTAACGACCGCACACGTGTGGTTACAGATGTTCATAATACACAGCGCCATCTTTTGACCATTTTCAATTAACCCACTTTGCCACATTAGGGATTGCCGTTGCACAATGGTTGCAGCATGCCAATGATTTACCGTGTGAATGGTAAAAATTTAGACGAACCACTACTGATTGCCGTAAGCAAGACGTCGTTGCCATCCTAAAGGAACAACACCTCTCATGATTTTAAAATATTATATAGGTATAATTTTCTAAAAAAATGAAAGAAAAGTGCGTTTTTCATCAAATTACGAAGAACAATTTTAAAGTAGCACCGTGTCACCAATTTAACTTCCTGGCCACAAAACAGTATTTACTAACTAGTTCAATGGTTGCTCTAACCGAACCTATCATAAAACAATTTCTACAATTGACCAATTTTCTGAATTTGTCTAATTTCTGGTCAAGTGCCCGTTATATAGTAATCTGCAGCCTTTTCCTGTTTCATTTAAGGTGTTTTGGGTCGTCAAGAACTATCGATAAATTTCCTAAACGAAACCATATGTTGTTTCTTTAAAGTGTGTAGATAACAAATCTTTAAAAAAATTTATGGGGGTCCCGGTACTCTCATTTTTGAGCTTGAATGGTTTTAAAAAGGGCATGTTTCGCCCAAATTTACTACAGTAGTCTATGAGAAAATTAAAAAAATTTGCACCACATTATGCCTTATAGTGAAAAAACGATTCGATAGAATTTTTTTTTAATTTTCACTTCATGTTTCAAGGTTTTGATGAGATCTTTTCAAAAATGTAATAAAAAGTAGGTGTGCCGGGTTACGTTTCCAGATAATGGCAAAAGTATGTCAAAAATACGTCTATTTTGGTCCCACACCGGCGTTGTCAAATCCGAGACGCATATGCACCATTTGGTGCGTACTTCATCGCGCGTTGATAAAGGCACGATCTAACGCTAGTTTTCGCTTAACGGCCAGACCACAGATATAGAAAAGGAGATCCCGGTCTGCCTATACTGCGGCCTTTACACATCTTTGTCACCACAAATACGCGCTATGGGGGGTATTCGTGTTTTTTAACCGAAACACGCGAAAAGGAACGAGCGCAGATTTGTGCGTAATACCGTGAAGCGCCGTCTCATCGAAAGCAACCGCAGTGGTTGCGTAAAGAAAATTTTGCAGGCACAAGCAATCGAAAGGTGCTCGCGTGTCAAATCCCTCCTTTCGATCACAATTGTAATGATTAGGTGGGCGGGGGTTGTTGGACCATAAAATAATTTCCCTCATTGGTAATTTTAATCTTTTATGTTGTTGTGTATGAATTGGAAAAACAATTATGATGAAAAATGTTTTCTCCCTCACATGTCACCAACAACCTCTGATTACATTTTGAATTAAATCTGTCCGGTGGTTTGAATAGTTGTATCAAAAATGTGAATTAAATTGGTCGTGTTCGCCCACAATTTGTACTTTCTGATACAAAGATCTCAATTTTGATAGAGTAAGTGTGAGTAAGTGTAAAGTGTGTTGGTGTCTGGGGGGGTTGTCGATCGGGTCAAAAAACCCCCCCCCCCCCCCCCCCCCCCCAACCTTTATAATGCAACATGGATTAAAAGATCCTTATGTTCGATAGTCCACTTTGCCACAGAGCTTTTTGGAGGATTTTCCTCCCCAATAACTCTTAATACAGAACAATAGCCCCCAGCAGAGCAACACTGTGAATGGACTAGGCCTATACCGCATTTGGTAATTAAATACATACCTAAAACCTAGGGTAAATACTTGTATTTACATGATTTTACGGAGCAGACCCGTCGTCTGTTTTATTTTTGAAATGCAATGTCTGTTTCACGCAGAAACCGCATATGTTACCAATGCAATGGCTGCATTACTAACGGTTTTAACCACTATCCTCATTCTCCGTAAAACGGAAAATTTACGGTTATTTCCGTAATCCAATCATTTTTGTTTTTTATTTATACCGTTATATAACCGGCTGTTGACAAAATCATGTTGTCTTGATTAATGGGAAGTGTCACGCGGGCTGTTATGTAATTTGAAATAATATTAGTACATTCAGCAAAGTTCACCTAACTTCAATGGTTTATCATGAGGCCTTATTTTTGAAAGAACTCAATTCCTTAATTTCGACGGTTATACCTACATTTAAAATTACCTAAAAATTTTACCGTCACTATATAAAAGGCTATAGATACCGTATTTTGCGGTATTTGGACTACAGCAAAGGTAGTTATGTTAACATTTTCAGGCCATTCCTAACTAAAATTTAAAACTGGTCGTCTTAATCATTTAATAATTCCAATATCAATATACTAGGTTCTTGCTAATACATCGGTTTTACAGTAAAAAAATGAAATGTCACGGTATTAAAAACTTCACATTAGTGGGCGTCAGTGTTTTGGTTTGAAAAATTCTATACACATACTCAAACTCTGTAATCACTTAACGAATACATATACATTTGATTGTTTTAGGATTTAATTCTTTTTTATAAAATACTGACGTTTTACGTTTTTGTGGCACAAATGGACGTCCGTATAATACTGTAAAATTTTACAATTTTTTAACATTTGCATGTTCGCTAAATCCGGTCCTTTTTTTCTATACTTGATGACTCACCTGCCGATGTTTGTTTGTGCTTTACAACTTTATAGAGGCTTGCTAACATAATTAGTTTTGTATTGTTATTCTTTAAATCATTTCCTATCCAAACGTAAATTAGCGCTGGCCCGACTCTAGACAAGAAAAGACATCTGAGTATGTGAAAGCATGTCGACGACCCAGGCTGAAGCCGGGTCGGACCTTGCACAATCACAGCTTCTCTGCAGTGTGAACTCTATATTCTATGATATTGAATAGTATCATAAAAATAAACAATCGATGTTTTTTTTTGTCTATGCCAATACAAAGGCGCCAGCATCATGAAACTAATGTATCGGGTGCGTAACCACAGACCGCGTTTTCAGTTACCGCGAAGACGCTGCCACGCATACGCTAACTAAATATTCGAGATCTTAAAATGCATTGCGAACATTACGAAACCACCCACAGATTTTCTATTTATAACACCAAGATAGCTAACTACCAGCGCACAAGCCGTAACCATCTTTTCCGCAGTGCGTACTTATTTCCATACGTGGTGTACCAATTTATTCATATCTTCACAATTACCATAGCGTTGTGTACCATTTATTATATTCACGCATTTGGCATAGAAACTATGTACCGTTTCCAGGCCAACTCCAGGTTACGGCGCATGCGCGTACGCGTGCGAGTTTCGAATGGATACCGTAAGGAAATTTCTAATTTTTCAAAAACCGGTTACGGTGGCCGCCTAATCTTCAACGCGGCTTAGGCATCTCCGTTTTCTGTCTCTATGGAATACCCCCAATTGCGCGTCCTTGCCGGACAAACAATGGCTGCCAGACCGGATCTCCTTTTCTAAAATCTGTGGGCCAGAACGCTTCGCTTGTGGCCATAACAAAATAGAAATCCGTTTACTTTTCGGGTTCTGTTCACATACTATAAGGTCTTCTTTAAATCATTTTTTACATTGACAAAATAACATTATCAAGAACTAAGGCCTAAAAGGGCTTAACCATAATGTAAAATGCATATCTTGAAATGCAATGCTGGGGTGGGCTTTTCATGTTTTGTTCATACTGAGTTTTTTAATTTATTGTTGTTAAAATTGTTTGTTTTTGTTTTTGTTCAATGTATGGGGGATTTTTCTAAATCGAATTATCATATTAATCACTATTTATTTTTATTTATTCATTTATAGTTCGATTGTTGTGTTATTATGTCCATAACTCTCCCTGAAAAAATATAGGGATCTGCCGCACAAGACGGTGAACTAAAATGCTTGATGAACTAAAGATTTTGTGTAAGCGTCTATATAGCAAACTTACAATGACATACTTCAGTCCTTTTGAGTAAATTACAAAAGGGTCAACGTGTTTCCTAATTTTCAGATAACGATCTAAAATTTGGGTAGAATTATCCGCAGTGGTTAAAGAAAAGGGGCAGACTCCATACCAGATAAAACACTGTTAAAAGTTTAAAACGTTGTTTAAAGTTTAAACAAGTTGTTACCCGGTAAACTGGAATCAGTGTTTTGTTCATTCACCCGGTACACAACTTGTTTAACTTTTAAACAACTGTTTAACTTTTTGAACATCGTTTTCTCAGGGCGGCTGAGGGTCTATAAACTGTCGAAAACGTTCCTGAAAAGGGCACCACTGCTGGCCTGGTGCATGCCCCCTGCACACACCCTATGCCCTATCACCACCCCTTTCATCATGTCCCCTATAATCTTTGTGGTTTCTATGTAGAACCAGAAAAGGTTCTGTGCATGCCAAGAAAATGTTTCTTTGTTATATTTAAACTCTAGAACCTTTAAGTCATGTTATAAACCACCATGTTTTTGACATAAAAATTTTTTCACATCCTTCCCACATTATCGATATTTCTACAATGCCACTTCAACGGGTGCCTGTTCGACGCCGGGCTCTTCGTTTGTTTGAAGTTAGAGACTGTTCATTCCTTTATTTGTGACATTAGCGATTTTCTTAATATATGTTCTTTTCCGCTCAACAAAACATTTTTTATCATGGCGAGGAGAAAAGGCATGGTCAATCTGCTGTTTCGCGTTTCCACAACAGCATCGCATTTTGTAACGCGCTGAACAACGATTCTCCTCGAAATCTGCGTGTGCGTCATACCAATTCAAGCAAGGCGCAAGGCGAAATGTGAAATACGCTGCGCAGTGCTGTAGCTAATTTCATCTGACGACGCAATATTGGCACATTTTTGAAGAGCGCCCCAATTCAAAATTTGATATTTTTGTCACAGTTACTTTGGTAATTATCTAGGAAACTATACCTGCTATCGAGAATTCTAAACAATGCGTATTTTTCACAAAAAGCGATTTGTATTAGAATTGGGATCCAAGATTGGCTAACGCAGAGCTTGAAATGCTACGTTTTATTAACCGTTCATGATGAAATATTGCCACCCATCGAGAAAATAACCGCTAACTTGACTTTGCCGAACTATTAAAACAACTAATGGATGAGCGTATACACTACATGGCGCTATTTTCCCGCTATTTCACATTGGAAGGCCATTTCCAGCAGCCGTGAGTTATTATCGGGGATCCCCGATAATAATATTCTGTAACAAATTCCTTCGTTTGTGACACATAGACATTTCGAGCTTAACCTTCACAGGTATAGTTTACTAGTTCCGTTACCAATGCAACCCGGTAAATCTCCAATTTTGAAAATTGGGGGCGCCCTTCAAAAAAGGTGCTAATATTGCTTTAAACACAGTCGGAGCTAGCTGGGGCGAGTCCCCAGATCAGAACATCATCGTAAATTTTGCCTGTTGGCGTTCGCTTTTTTCCTACGTGGTGATTGCGTACTGCATAATTAAGCCTGGTAAGTCGTGACGGTAATAATGTTCAAATAGACTCGATTGTTAACTGTGACCGGTTGATCCATAGTAACGGATTTCATGCCGATCATGTGCCGTATGCATCCACTTCGTTGATCGGGTGTCCTATCCCGATTTTTAGGATCCCGGCCAACCCGAAGATTCTCCCGAAACGGTCTTAACCAAAATCTAGGTGCCCAAAGTCTTATAATGAGCATACGCACTTCATTAACACCAGGCATGAGAATGAACTTCAGAAAAACTGAAAGCGGAAAAACTGAAAAAACGCGTGAAATCCACATAAAAAACAGAAATACCCCAAATCGTGCTCAAAATACAATCAAAACGCTACATTCGGGCCAAAAAAAAACTGAATACATTTTTTTAAACTGAAGATTCTCATGCCTGTTAACATAATTTTGGGCACCACCATTTATGGTTTACGTATCTTCGCGTCGTATTTTGAAAGTCTTATTTCATATTATGAGACCCGCGAGTATTTACGTTCGTCACACTTAGGGATTGAAACCAACAACAACAACTGATGCCACCTGCTATCTCACGACTCAAATATCTCTTTTTCCAAGCAAAATTAACAGGGGTCATCGGAGACTTTTTGTGCATTCGGATTGCAGGAATCTTTTTAGAAGCATAATTTCTTCATCGATGTGTTTCGCATAATTATTGCGAAAATCGGCCGTCAACAATGGACACTGGGGGAAATGCCACACTGGTAACATATCGCGTGACTCACAATGTTTTTTATATGCGTGTGCTTGCCCCTCAACAGTGACGCACTCGCGTGCTACGCGCAAACACGGCGCGCTGTGTGTGAAGAGAAACGGTTACGGTCTTGGGCTATTCCATAATACCCGCGATTCCCTCTTTGGTTTACTATTCAGCTCTAAGGGGGTGATTTGACCCCGTTTAATTTGGTAAAAAAACCCCCCCCGGCTGTACAAGTTGTTAAACAAGCTCACACGTGGGCTAACCGACCGCGCACTCCCCGATATCTCTCTTTTTTTTTCCCTTGCGGTTTCTTTGTCCGGGAACTTGAATAAAAGCTTTCTGTGCTGATTTCCTTGTCGGTACCGTCACCGCTGGTGGCACCGTCTGACAATACAGCACCTTATAATCGTAATTTTAAGGCATCCCAACAGAAAATTATGCCATATGATACAACAATACGACGCATATCACGAGAATCAACTGTGTACGTATGCAAGTAAACAGGACACGCGCACGTCCGTTCCACTATGACGATCATGACGCGTACATCGCGTATCGCGTAATTTGTTACTCGGACGTCACTTCGGGTAACGCCAAGGAGATAAAATGGAAGACACTTTCCCAAACGCGCGTTCATGACGGTCGCAGCCATTTTAAAAAATTGGCGTCTGTTCTTGCTCTTAATTCCTCGTAGAGGCTAAGCGTATTTGCTATATTTCTTTGAGTTAGGTAATGAAAACACTCTTGATCTGATTGGATTTGATACTCATGAACATTCGTTATGCGTGAATCTCGTTCTCTGAAAAGGGGGGGTGGCGAGAAGAGGTGCTGGTAACTTCCTCAGCACCTCCTTTTCTTGCTACAGAGTGGACGGCCTTGCCGATTGACGCGCTGTGACATAGGCTCCGTATCCCTGTCTAGTGATGGGAAGAGAAACTCTATATATTTGAACCAGCAACGCACTGTCAGAGCCCTGGTACGGCTTCCACGCGATCATTACTTTCATTTTTGATTCCTTTGAAAGCTTGTCCAAACCACTGATATTATGCCCAATTTACCAAATATCGGTTTCTCATTACTGCTTCATGCAGATTTTACTTGATACCAATACATACGATGAGGAACCATTGTTTTTGTTGGTATTTGTGCGGTAATGCTTGGCCACCATCCCCTGGGCATAATCATAAAGTGTAATAGCGCCCTCTCCCTCCCCGTGATATTTCGCTCCTCTCTAATCTTGGCAGTTCGGATTGGATACTTGAAGAATAAAAGACGTGTTTGATTAAAGTTCCATCATCTAAAGCGAGTTTGTCTTATCCCATTTGAGCTCTTTTTTTTTCCATTCCCCCGTTGCAATCCCGTAAGAAAAGATTCGCAACATGTGGTGAAGATCCGGATACGATTCGTGTACCTCTCGCAGCCGAATTTTGAAAGGCTTTTCACCAAGGAAAATCGAGAATTGGACATGTAGCTGAGCAAGTTGCACGCTCCACCTCGCGCGTACGGCAGGCAGCCCAGACTGGGCAAAAATGTGCCTAAAGGACAAGTTCTAAGGCTAAGGCGAAGGGGCAAATTGCATGTTTTTCGTATGGATGATTGCACCATCTGGCTAAATGTAGAACTTCTACTTGCAAGCAGGATTTATTAATCATTTGTTTGTGAACGGTTTTCTCTGAACTTCAGAAAGAAGTCTACTGATAAACTAAACTACAGTGACTGTACCGGCGAGTGACTTTTGTGACTGAACACATGGATCAAATTTAATGGTACTCTATGAATGGGAACGTCATACCTACGGGACAAATTGGGGGGAATTTATTTGAAACGGTCTGTTTGAAGACCAATTAGACTGGAATGGATAATGAAAACTATGAGAGTTTACGCTGTTTTGTCAAAACTTTTCTATCTCTTCAGTTTTAATTGAATCAAATTGCGGACTGCAATGAAACAGCTCCGGTGTAGACCCTGCGTGAAGCCCGAAGTACTCGTAGTTTTCCGTTTTTTCGACCTATGTTAAGGAATTTGACATAAAACATTTGAGGCTATTTTTTGATTATCGCCCGGAACAGTCCTTCACTTTTACTTGGAGGCGTATTGCAACTTCAACACTTTGGTTCACTGATGCCACCGACATAAGAAGAGCCCGTGAACCAGCATGTAGCAGACAATATTTTATAAAGTCCATCAGGACTTTGTAACGCCAGACTTTTTTTTTTCCAAACATTGTGCCATAATTTTTTGGAGTTTAATAAATTTAGTGCGTCATTCGGAACAAAATAACTCCCGCAAAAGTGGTTACATGGTGGACACCTATTTTTCGTAATCTCGCGAGATATTCGTGAAGATCCCGCTTAGCGCATTAGGCAAATCCTACCGCATTTTGAAGTGACACTTCACGCAATCGCCAAGAAATTTCACGGATAATTGCGTGGATTTTCAAAATAGCGTTATATCCTTGACAGGATATATTCTTTACTTTTCGTACTTGAAACTAACTGCTTTGGTACATGAAGAGGTTCTAAAAACCATAGAAATCGCCAGGAAGCACTTCCGGCAAAAATAAGGACGGTAAACTGCCTGTGGATCAGAATTCAGAAACCGCGCCGTCGAAATCTACATCGAACCGCCGGCAGTGACTGCCGATAAAACCAAAGCCGCACCGCCTAAAACCGGTGGTAAGCGAAAAGCTAAGACAATAAAATTACAGAGGACTATGAGGAGCGCCTTGAACGTGTTGAGTCTGTGCTTCTAGCACGCTGGTAGATGTGTTGACATCCCTTTCGGATCAAGAAGATGCCGAGGTCGG
>JAMKCH010030740.1:0-17995 GCA_023653785.1 Ophioderma brevispina | reverse complement strand
TGTCACGATCATAATAACTTGCTTTATTTTAAAAAATAAAGGACCATACAAATAGCAAAAAACGTGATTATAGCCCGCCGAGAGGACATTGTTGGGAAAGGAATGTCCGCTATTGACAAGCTAGCGAAGGAAAGCCCAAGGTGAGGTAAAGATACAGCTAGAATTTGGTTGAAAAAGCAGGCTTTTTGGCAGATTATCTGCCAGCCCCAAAATAAATTCCACGAGCAAAATTTGATGTGAGGTGTCAAAAGAAGTTCATCAGGCAGTGGTTATTTCTACCACACGATCGACCTGGAAAAGGACGGCAAGCTCTTAAAATGGCTCTAACTGATGGTGAGTAGCTAGCAGGTTCAAGGAAGCAGTAAACCTTTGAGCACCAAAAGTTCGGAGGAAGTTGCAAAAGCTTTCGAGAAAATTTACTCTAGAAAGGATCTGACATGGCCTAAGTTGTTACAGGTCGATCCTGGTCGAGAATTTATGGGTGAAGTGTTGAAGTGACAAAATTGATGAAAAGCTAATGTAAAACATTCGTAGAGGTGCGGCTGAGCAACATCGCGCGCAGGCATTGTTGAAAGATCAATAGAACTTAGCGGAAAGATTGTTTGGCTATCAGGATGCGCAAGAAATTTTGTTGGAAGCTAGAGGTGAAAAAGAAGGTGAGATCTAGAGAGTGGGTTTTGAGACTGCCAGAGTGATTGAGCTCTAAATGATGATGAAAAAAACTAGCTAATGAATGAAACCGAAGCGAGGCAATAAAAAAGAAAGTCGGGCTGAAAGTTCAGCTCCACAAAAATTAAAGAATGAAAAACAGAGTCCAAGAAAAGTAAAACTGAGGTACTGCGGTACTTATACGAAGCGGGAAGGAGGAATCTGAAGGAAGATCAAGGAGGCGAGCAACAGACGCTATTGGGAGTCTCAACCCTTAGGTAATCGATAGTGTGGTTTAGGAAAAACCAGGTAGATCCAATTTGGTATATCTGATGAAGGTTGCGCCAAAAGAGAGCATTTTAGATAAGATTGTGGGTTGTTCCCGAGTTTTTTTTGGGGACTGAAATCATCCAAAAATTTGAAGTAAAAAAAATAACGGCTGAATTTTATCCAGTCGGGATTTACTTTTTTCAGGGGTTGGTTTCAATAGAATCGAAGTCATATGTAAGTTGTTTCCATCTTGCTTTTGCGCTGCTTGGGGTCTGATTAGAAGCGGGGTAGTTCTGATCCTCTAGTCTCATGCTAGAACCGATGTAGTCCATACTTCTTCACCGCCAGAGAGAATCATGATGTTGAGCGCCAGGTTGGTTTCAACCTTTTAGCGTCTGGCGATCATGTATACGCGTTTTGTCCAAGTCTCAAACGGATAGTTTCTGGAATTCTGGTTGCTGGTCCTCGAAGAAGCTGATCGAATTCTTCGGGGGAAAATTTCGATTTTTTGGCCATCTTTTATATTTATTCATTATATGTTTATTTTTATAAATCAATTTTTTGATAGAATGCACAGATGCACGCTGTTTGATTAAATTGATGTGGATTGCACAGGGAGTTGCCTGGATGTATGTTGGACGTGGGACTGTAGCGAAGAGATCCTGGAAGGCTTGAGGGGCAAAGAAATCCACAGAGGGACTGCTGTTATTTGGGATTTTGAGCTCGTATGCCCCTTTTATATCTACTCCTCAATTGTGAGGGAAGTCGATTGTTTTTTTACCGTTGTATTGGAAATTGTTGGAGTTGAGGAAGTTTCAACCAAGTTTAAAGTAATAGTTTTCAAACACCCAAAAGTATTGGGATTCAACATCAGGGCTATGGACATTAGGTTACGGTACACTACGTTAGGTATTGGCTTTAGGATACTTTTAGCACTGGGGCTCTACGGTACAAATTACCAAGAGTATTAAAATATTCACGTCTGTATAATTTTGGAATCTTAAACAGGCGAGTGTTTGTAGTTACACAACATGGCTCTCTTGCCCTAGGGCATGGATGCCGATTGAATAGGGTCTATAATACAACACTCATAAGAGTAAAAAATTAATGAATGATTATGGCTTATAATTTCAAATGTGCGTATGGCGAAAGTTGTTCTGAGCCGTCGTAAGTACACATCTGCCTCCCAATGAAGCAGAAATTACTAGCTATACTGATAGTGCGTCTTGTAAATTAATAAAATACATCATACAAACCCTGTTACAAAAAATCACTCATTTTTCCCAAAAGAAGGTTGTGTCATCTAGTTTGACATCCTGACACAGCGCAGCCACAAACCTGGAATTAAAAATCACATGTACACTAAAATTAACTGACATCTTAGCATTTTAAATGTGCACACGCCTGTTCATCTGCAATGACCCCCAAACAGATCCCGACTATATAGGTTACTTGATCCCTTCGAGGAAACAATAATCGAATATCTTGATAAGCATAAACACTTTGATCACTACACAACCAAGGTTTGGGCTGTCGGTTGTATTTGGTAGTCAAATATATTAATGCGCCGTAGATGCCAATAGGCTTAGAAGAAGAAGCTGAAATGGTAAAATGCTTTTTAAAAACATCACTTTCCTTGAAAAACCATTCAAGGACCATCTAAGCTATGTTATTATCAGTACTAAAAGTTACAAATCTATCAGAGTAAGTACAACTGGATCCCATACTGTTACAATGGTTTCATAGCGTCATGCCGCTTGCGACTCTGAGGCCGCTCTTGATGATCTTGATGGAGGATTGGGTATGAAGTTAATGAAAGTATCTATGGTGGAGATTTTTGTGTGTCGATATAGTTTACGGGTGGAATGACCTTGTTAGCATAGAATGAAGAGTAGCTTTAATAGGTTTGTCGGACCTCAGTCAATTGGACTGTGAATATTTTGTGGTAGTGGTAGTTAACTCTAAAGAATAGAACAAAAGCATTAGTCTAAGTGGTATATCTGCGTAAAGTGTGATAGTTACGCTGTGGAGCATTGCCTATTATTTGCTGATATGTCGACCACTTTGGGTCATGATACGTTAGTAGTTACTCGGTCTCAAGTTTGTGCTAGCGTGCGCGAGAGTATGTGGTTGTGGATATGCAGGTTGACACAGCACCTACTTTGTTACCTATAACAGTTGCCAAAAAAAGTCTAGATCTTGTATTTGGGCGATTTTTGGATTTCATGGCAACATGCCCTACAAATAGGTTTTCTCGGGACTGGGGGACAAATTTGGGGGAGTTGAAGTAATTTATATGGTACCACGCGATGAGACGAGATTCAGTGGCCACCAACAAGTGATTCAAAAACTGTATTTGAGTGATCAAATTCATAAGAACGTCTCCATATAGGGTGTGTCCCAGGAAATGAGATGATAAAGCTACTATCAAATCTTAAGGGAATACCCATTCCCATAAAGAGGCCAAAAAAAAAGAATTAACACTACCAGTGACATCATTGTGAAACAATATTGCTTTGCAGTCAGGTATGAAAGATTCACACCACCCGTCACTGGAAAGAATTTTCTATACTTTCTGAAAAATAATAGTTCATAAGGACTGTCATCACCAACCAAAATATTGAATGCTTTTAGTCCCTTCTTGTAGACTGCACAAACCACATCAATTCTATTGCATTCCTGGGGACTTAACGTAAACAGCTTCCGTAAATTCAAAAGTCATGTCCTTATTGGCCCATACAAATATGGTTATATCTCGCAAACAATAGATTGATAATCCATATTGTCCCAGGTATAATATGAACGGTTCTTAATGGGCTTTGAATTTAGAGTGGGTGATGCTTGTAATTTCGGTAAAATGGCTGGTCTGTGTTGTATTTCTGGGTTTAGAAGAGTGGGATGGCCCTATTTAAATCTATAAATTGTTCATCTGAGAGAATAGCCTCACCCCAAAATCCCATCTTTACAGTTTTCTCGCCGATATTCCAACACGTTTTTAAGGTTAGAGCTAAAAACGTGATTTGGTGAGCCCCAGTGTAAACTTATTATTGGTCGACCACATGTGGAAATTTTCGCTCTATAACATCCAAACCAATCATCCTTTCGGCCCTAAGATTTTCTCCCCAGGTAATAGAAAAATTGTAGCTTCTTCTGATACCAAAATATTGACCACTTCCGTAAAATCTGGGATCCCTAAGGATGAGGCTATAGCGTCGGACCGCGGACCTTTAAGGGTTTTCCACCTTCAGGGGCCTAGTTTTACATTTAGTCTTACATGTGGTTGTGTGGTGAATGAACATTCACTCTACATTGCCCCAAGTCCTGGCAAACTCACACCGTAATACTGCAATATCAAATGGCAACGCCCACTGGCTCTCCGCACATTACACCAGTTTTTTAGAGTGAGTTATTTAATAAATGTGGTGTTCTCATAAGACCAAATATAACCAGTACAGACTCATCATTCCTCTAAAATGGTGACGATGAAATTGAATTACAACTTGCTGTTCAGTGTATGCTAATAATAGAAATATATTAAAATGAAATCATTAACCCAAAAATCTAATAGATTTGATTTCTGTTTTCCCAAGTCACTTCCGTTGAAGAAGTCTATGACCCGTCCTATAACTATTTCACAATATAGTGAGCGACCTGAGAACTGCAGCTCTGAACCCGGATGAAATGAGGATTTGACAAAGATGTAACTGCTCCTACCACGTACTCTGCGCCCAAACGCCATGGATTTACTAATCATGGCGTTCCGCAACACCAAACAAGAGCTTCGTGAAACTGTGCCGATTATGCTAAGTGACCACGTAACGATGGCATCCAAGTGGACTTCATGACCTGACAGACAAATCTACACCCAGCTATGCATGGTATGTCGTCTCAGACCGTTGCATGAAAGTACTGGCGAAAGGAAACGTTCTCTGGCATTAACCCAGGAGTTGCCATACGATGGAACTCTAACGAAGCCAACTGAACGGGTGTGGGAAATGGGGTTTTAGTAGGGGTGAAAAAGAAAGTCGAGGGGGGGGGGGATGGGACCACTCCCTTCGGTAGACGAGATGTACTACACGGCAAAATAAAGTAAATGTTTGGCTCACTTGCGAGAGTTGTCTTGGCGAAATATTCAATAGGTCTTTTTGGGGTAGAGTTCGTAACAATAAACGGGAAAATGTCCACGAACATTTCCAGCTTGCCTTGCCTCAATGCCTGTGGTAGCACAGGGTTGTAAAGAGAGAGCGTTTTCGAGCTGGTTTGGACAAGGCTGTAACATGTTGTAATTGTTTACGAGCAGCCTTTCATTGGCTGCTTTGTTCTCGATTCCATCTTCTTGCTCTCCTGGTCTGAGCGGGTGTTTCCATCTGAAACCCAAATTAAAAGATATCCATTGTTTAATGGCCTACAAAGGTCATTGTTCACATTTTCCCCTGAAGGTATTTTCTCTTATTTTCTAATTTTGTGAAAATTTAACAACCTTATTTACCAGATAACTACCCACTGAACTGCCTATACTCTTAGCACTAAGTTTCCCTAATGAACATAGCAATTATATTAGGGAAAATTAAAGCTTGGCAGTCCTTTTTACCTTCAATCTGTATTTTTGTCTTCATTGCATCTGTAACAAATTCTCAACTTCCTTACCAATAGATGGAAGAAATTACATTTGTCATGACTTTTTATGATTTCTCGTCCAGACGCTTACCTCATTCAGTAAATCAAAATCGACACCCTTACAACGGGAGTTTCCGTAACCTGACCGATCTGACCACACCCCGTTTTCCTGACACACTTATGATTCGGAAACCTTACAGAATAAACCTGTGTGTTTTCCGAATTCTAAGTGTGTCAGAACAGTGTGGTCGATTGGTCAGGTTAGGAAACTCCCCCTAAAGGCCCATTATAAATTATAACAACGGTCCAAAGTTTGGTTTTTGATTCGACGCAGTTTGTCAAACTTTTCCAGTGGTTTCTGGGCATTAATCAAATACAAATTTTGCAATATACCACGGTTCATACTTAGCGTCATAAGATTTCATTTACAAATGTCCAGTGATGTCGGGGTGGGGGGGGTAACTTGGGGTAGGCCATCAGCGAGTTAGGGAATATGCCAAAATATCACAATGCAGATCTTAATATGTGATTATTTCAATACTTGAAATGTAGTTCAGGTCAGTGACTTGAGCAAAGCAAATATTATACATTGTGTAAAAGCAAAATTCAGTCCATTACAATTGGTATGGGACAAGACAACATTACGTTCTCTTGCATATGATGTATGTTACTGACCAAAAAACGTGAGCGGAGTAGAAGTCAAAGAAAAAAACGGAGGTCTTGTTGGGTATGAAAATCCAGCCCATCCCTCCTTTATTTTGTTATAATAGTCTGGGTGGGATACATCCCAAGAGTATTTCATTAGCTCATAGAGGTCAGCCAATTTTTTGGCTGATTTTGTTTTTGGGAACAGCCCATATTAGCAAGATTACCAAGATTCACAGTGCATAGTGAACAAAGCATGCACATGTAGAGGTTTTTCAAAAAAAAGAGAGAGACAGTCCCTTCTTTGGATGCAAAATTGTGGATGTGGCCCACATGGGTGTACCTGAGAAAGCAATTAACCCACCTAGAAGTTGGACGAAAAATAGAACAAGTCCTATTTCCTTTCGACTCCACTCCAAAGTCTCTTGGTCCATAATTACCTGTCGACAGTCAATATACACGGCAAAAAATTGAATGGGCTATAAAATGGAAAGAGTCGAATGCAACATTCCAATGAAAATCGTACCGTGTATAATGGCCTTTACACTATGGTGGCACCATGTAGTACAACACCACCTGCATAAGCCTTAACCCTTCAGAATATGAGCCTTTACTAAGTCCCAGATCGGAAGACCCTAAATTATATTTGGATCATGAGATCCTAACAAATAATGGTGTGCGCAATGGGGAGGGCAGGTTCCACCAATTTGGTTTGACAGTCAGGGCGAAAGAGCCAGTCACGAGAATTACATTATATTAAAGCCTACAGTTTGTTACACTTGCTTTCAAACGCTTATTTCCTCCATTGAGGTCAGTAGTCGGCGGGTAACCCTAAGTACTCTGGAAATGAAAATGGAAATGCTGTAATTAACTTTTATCCAATATGTATTTTAGTCTTAAGTCTGACGATTTTTTCAATCAACAAGAACATATTATACGTTGGATTCTGCCATTTCTTTTATCTGGGTGTGTAAGGAGTTTAGATTGTTATGCAATGCATCGCACTATTAGCTACTATTTCTAGTTTATATTGTATAGCACTTCTTTGTATGGTATCGCACTTGCTTTGATTGTTCAGCACTATGCTTTTGTATTGTATCGCACTATGCTTGTCAGTGTATAGCACTATGTTTTGTATGTATTGCATATGCTTTTGTATTGGCTCGCACTATCTTTTGTATCGCATCGCCACTATTCTTTATTTCGTTAGGCGTTCGGTATAAATGCTCCGTGTCGACTTGTCGTGTAATCTCGTATCTTCATCTTCATCAACTTCTCCTTTCCAGTACAAGGTGGGCAAAATTCTAAATTTTGTTTTCAGACAGCGATATTTTATAAAAGCTTGCCCGGGCACCTTTAGGTCTACTAATTACTTACTCGATGTGCCAACGGGGTCAGCGTTTTCGGGTGTCTGTCACCCCCCCCCCCCCCCCCCCTGATTGATACTTGGTATTTTGTTGCGGTAGTTTGCAAGAATTTCCGTGGGTTTACGTAAATCTCTCCATGTGTTTGGTCCAGATCTGATGATTGCAAACATCGTCGTTATCAGTACTGATAATCATATGCCCTACTTGTTAATTGAAATTAATTGGATGTGAGGCGCTTATTTACTTTCAGCAAACGTTGAACCTTTTATTAACCTAAATATTTGCACATAAACCATTCCGATGGGCACAACACGACTAGTTTGTGGTTACACGTAATGTAAAAAGGTTGTCCTTGTGATCACCGGAATTTAAAATCTGATAAATTTAATTTCATTTTACAAATGCTATTTTCGGGGTAACAGATTCTCTATATATCATCTCAAATTGAACATTCATTGGCAAAAGACATCACTTTATTAGTTGGGTTAAATGTATACATCTTAATTTTTTTAATTAAAATCATGAATGCGTTTTATTTATCTTCAATGATAAAAAATTTTGAAATGGTCATTAACACCTATGCGAAATGACAGAAATTGCAATCAGCAAGGGAGCAATCTCTGCTTCCCATACTTTTTGTGCTTTTGGGATTTAGGCTGGCAGTTATAACAGGGAAGCCAGTAATCCAAGGTTGTAAGTTCATAACACATGAATAATGCCTCTGAAAAGCTACTATAAGTATGGGGATTCATAGATATTGTGACCACTCAGGATTTGCTTGTCTCTGCTAAATCATTGTTAGCTGTGATTTACAAATTTATAGTGTTATGCAACATAACCTTTGATTATGTGGTGTTTACTTCCCTAGATGCAAAAAAGATACGCATGTAGGAATACTCTGGGTAACTAAACATGTAAGAGGTGTGAACTCACAAGTTGTATGATTGAGCCAGTCCACAAGTAGCCCTGTACTTCGTTAAAACCCGATTCTCCAAATCAATGGTTGTCTCACCGATAAAGTCATCAGGGCCGATCGCATCATGGTCCCACACAGACACTTTCAAGTCTTTGTGAACTGACAGCTGGGTGGTCTTGATCTCAAACATCCTGATGATGACAAGGGATTGCTTTTATAGGATGTTAGTGCATAGTTTGGACGACGCATTCGATTTTGATCTCCACCCGAGAATCCCTTTACAGGGAATCTTTTTTTAAGATCATGGTTTTATGGGAAAGTAGTTTGCCCAAATTTGGTCTGCAAATATGTTTTCCAAAAGGGCCTAAATCCACTTCACACGGAAAATAAAGAATACATAGAAATCCTGTAAAAATCAGAGAGTAAAAACTAATGTGTTTTTTTTTTACTTCTACATGTGGGATCGTTCATTGACAGCAAAATTATATGAATTGGTAAAGTGCAATGTGATTATTTGAAAAAAAATTGTGATTTGCTCAGAACTATGAAAAGTGGATTAATTAGGCCCTTTTGTAAATCAGCTCTTCATATTATAAATTGCACAAATACCACTGAAATGACGGGTGTCTTTGCTACATATGGTTTGTGAACCATGAGAATACTATGCGACTATTTGGATCCTTCTGATTCACGATTATTAGGCCAAGGACCGTCGCAATCTCTTAATAACGTCACGTCTTTGCTATCCAATGGAGAGGCAAAATTCCAAAAGCCACTCGTCTTAAAGGTCCATGGACATGCTTTAAACATACTTATAAAACCACCAAAAATGGTTTAATTCATAGTATGTATTGGTATCAATGTAAAATCTGCATGAAGCAGCAATTGAGAAACCGTATATTTGATAAAAATTGGGCATAATATCATGTGTTTTGGACAAGCTTTCAAATGAAATTCCAAAACGAAAGTGATTATCGCGCTGGAAGCGATGACCCGGAAGTGACGTCCGAGTAACAAATACGCGATACGCGTCATGATCGTCATCGTGGAACGGACGTGCGCGTGGCCCAGTTTTCTTGCATACGTACACAGTTGACTTCTCGCGGTATATGCGTCGTACGTGTTGTATCATATGGCATAATTTTTCTTGATTTAGTGCCTTAAAATTACGATAATAATGCGCTGTATTGTCGACGGCTGCACCAGCGGCGACCGTACCGACACGGAGAATCAGAACAGAATGCTTTATTCAAGTTCCCAGACAAAGACCGACAAGGAGAGATACCTGGAGTGGGCTTTGTTCGTCCGCTTAACAAGCCCAGATGTGAGCTTTGTTTACAACTTGTTACTCTGACGTAATTATCGGGGTCAAATCCAACTCCAGCATCTTGATACGCGTTCGCGAAAACAGGAGAAGGCCCTGTCAGTTTGGGTATATTTATCCTCGAAATTTAACACTTTCCCGATGTTCACTTTTAAAAATCTGTGTTGCGATATGATCAGGATACTGTTGAGGTACGAAAATGTAAGAAATTAAGTCTACTCAGCCGTGTCCATGGACTTTTAAGGTGAGAAACACAGTGGGCATTTCGCTATGCAAAAATGATATATTTCTGCTCCCAATGTAGTACCTTACCACCACATTTAACCTTAGGAATGCCAATTGTATAGTTTTAATGGCATTCTTAGATCTTTCCTTGGGTAATTCGGTTTCTCTCCATTAATCTGTTTAGAAAGTGAAAACATTATTGTTTGAATATAAAAACTAATTTCCGAAAGCCTAACTCTTCTTACTTTCCAAAAGTGGGATTAAGATCGTTTGCAATGTAGTTTTCTTCGTCACTGATCTTCGTTTTTCCAAGTTTTACCATGATATAGGGGTCAGATGAATTGGTTAAGTAATCCTTAGGTTGGAGCCCAATGGCCTTCACAATATACACACGGATGATATATTCTCTCGTTTCAGCTCCATACAAGGGTAAATTCGTAAAGCGTTTAGGTATTTGAGCACGTTGAGGCACTGGGTAGATACTGAAGTTGGCCTTAACAGAAAGAAAAGAGATGAATGTCATCGTCGTACATAATGGCGAACTAAATTTATCTTTGAAATTTCAATTACTTAGTTTTCCAGGTAGACAAGGATGCATTGTTAATTTTTCCCTGAAGATGGTCACAAGTGTCGAAAAAAACCTATGTGCGCTTGGCCGGATTCAAACCGGCAACCTCCGTGTTACTAGCTATTACTAGTGACGGCGCTCTTAGCAATTAGGGTGAGAAGCCAGAGTTGGAGGAGCGATAGATTAAACCTATAGGATTTAAGTCCGAAAGGTGCCCATTCACTTTCCTAGCGGATAGCATCAGGGGGACCGGTATGTACAATTACGTAATTTACTAGATCTAGCTTTATCCAAGACCTTAATAATGAACCTGTGGTGTGCACAACGCTTTACTTACTCCGAGTGGTTTAATACTGGAATAAGACACTGATACCACTTAATTCAGGCAATTGGGTTAAATGTGAACACTAAATAGTTAAAATATGTTACAAACACAGGTTGTAGCCCCTGACCCTGGACTAGAACACATGGCCGCTTGCAATTTGGACTTTCAAGCAACCGAATTAGCTATTGTCATAAGAGAAGTCAGGGCGTTATCACTGCCCGGTAGATGACAGAATCAATGGTGTCCTAGTGGCAAGTATATTGCACATAGAGACAGATTACCTAGTTTATCGCTTGCTAAACCTGGTTTTTCGTCGATAACCTTGGTTTTTCGTCATAAACCTGGGTTTTTGTCGTCGATACAAACCCTGGTTTTTCGTCGATAACCGTTGTTGTTTCGTCGATAAACCTGGTTTTTTCTCGATAAACCTTGGTTTTTCGTTCGATTAAACCTGGTTTTTCGTCGATTTAAACCTGGTTTTTCGTCGATAAACCTGTTTTTTTCGATCGAAAAACCATGTTTTGTTCATCGAAAAACACATTTTATCGATGAAAAACAGGTTTTCTCGACCGAGAAACTTTGGTTTTTTTGCTTTCGCCGATAAACGTGGTTTTTCACACTGATACACCTGGTTTTTCAAACAAAAAAAACCGGTTTTTCCGATCGATTTATCATATTTTTTTTGAAAAACCAAGTTTCTCGTTGAAAAAAAACCCTGATTTTTCAAAACTGTGACAATCGAATTCGAAAACCGGTTTCCGTGAAAAGTTGTATCGGCGAAAAACCAGGTTTTTCTCGGTCGAGACAAAATAATCAAAAATAACTAGGACATCAATTGAAAAACCAAGTTTATCGGCGAAAACCTCAGGTTTTTCGCTCGATAAACTTGGTTTTATTTCAAAAACTATGACAATCAATTCGAAACCGGTTTCGATGAAAAAACCAGGTTTCTCGGTCCGAGAAAAAATAAATCAAAAAATAACTATGACAATCGATTTCGAAAACCAAGTTTATCGGCCCGAAAACCAAGAGTTTTTCGCTCGTAAACTTGGTTTTATCAAAAACTATGACATAAAATTCGGAAAAACCAGGTTTTTCGATTGAAAAACCAGGTTTCTCGGTCGAATAAACCTGGTTTTTTCGAAAAAAAACTATGACAATCGAATTCGAAACACTGGTTTTGATTGAAAAACCAGGTTTATCAAAAAACTCTGGACAATCGAATTGAAAAACCCTGGTTTGTCGATTTGAAAAAAAAACAAGGTTTGCGATCGAAAAACCAGGTTTATCGACGAAAAACCAGGGGGGTTATCTGTTCTATGTGCAATATACTGCCAAAAGGTGTCACGATCATTCGTCTGGGGATAACGGGCACCAAAGTGGACTGCTCAGTATTAGAAGCAGGCTTCATACTACTTCCGCATGCGTTGGAAAATTTCGTAGAATTCTGCACTTAATTTTTGAACATAACTACCAAAAAATGTAACTTTTTAGAGTTAAACAGGAAGTTTTTGAGACGGTAGAAGGGTTAACATACACAATCCAATGGGTAAATCGTGTAATCGTATTCATATTGACCGGACATTTTCAGGCAGTTTAATGGTGCTAAAATAAAGTGGTCGCTCTTTACGTCGTCATTTCTATGATCCAAACATTGAAACCAATTTGTAAACTAGTATTTACAGAACAAGACCGATTAAGCCTAGTGGTTACTTCAACTCGTATCACCAAAATGAATAAATTACATACAATGCATCTTAAGGGAAGTATATACACATTTCTTTTTTCTCTAAAGGAGTGATGTGAAGGTGGCAGAGAGGGTGCTTACTAAAAATATTGGTAAACCTAATCCCTGCTATTCCTACAGGCCTTTTGCCGTTTATATTTGAAGTAAATGGCATTAACCCTCGTCTTGTCCACGCTTTTTTTGGCAACACGGTTACCAAGGGGGAGATGGGTATCATCACCTCGGGAATTCGTAATAACACAGATACTTATGTTTTGGAGCAAAATAGCTACCATACACCTATGCAAATATTGCGAGTATTGTTGAGTTATGCCCACTTGACACCCAACCAACCCAAGATTTAAAAATCTGTAAACCGCCAAGGACAGCCAATGACGGTTGGAACCGGATTGGCTTTTTTCCTCCAAGAGTATGTGCATCTGGGGGTGTTGAATAATATGTTTGTACAATTGTATATGTTCATACGTGAGCTTCAAGTCCCTCCAATACAGGCAGTCGAATTGGACGTTACGGACCTTCCTCATATGGATCTGTACTACGCACCTACCACAGATACAACAGACCTACCACACATGGCCACACGGACCTATACTTAATACGCAGTAGTCTATGGAATAAATGGCGCACTAGAAAAAAAGATATGGGCTAATGTTGAATTTTTTGAACGGTTTACCTTTTTTGACTTTCTCCATCCCCCTGTCAGCCCAGGGGAGGACCTCGGGAGAATGAATTACATGTTAGTAGGGCTGTCCCCTCCTACAATATCCCTAAGTGTGGCTACTCTAGCTCATCTAGAAAAAAGTTGACCTTTTTGTATCCAGACAACATTTCATAGCCGGAATTTTTGCGCGCATCCTTCCAAAAATCGAGTAAACCGTATTTACCTTCATACGGCTTACATAGGAATTAGTGCAATCCTCTTCATCTCTGCATGACTGATTCTCCTTCTCTTACTTTAAAATCCTGGGTTGGGTTCGGTCAAGTGGTCATAACTTCAAAAATCACTCAGTCGATCGCCACAATGAGGTGCCAAATAGGCGTAACACCAAACACTGTTTCCAATCACATTTCCCCCCCTCCATAATGTTTTGATACGAATGTATCGTTTGAACGTGAAAAATTTTCAGGGTTGGGCATTTACTTTTTTGGATGTTCTTTAGTTTTATGAAAACGAAAGATTTTTAAGACTATACATGAAGAAACCTTTCAGAAAAAAAATATATACTGCAATTATTCTTGGGTGGTCCCCCCCCCCAATCGATTTTGACGGTATACACTAAGCGCGATGGAGCTTGATTTTTTCAGAAAGGATTACCTGGAAACTTGACGACAATAGCTTTCAGCACTTTTGCGCATCGAAAAAAGTTTGTTCGGGGTGAGAGAGTAGGAGCCCAGACCCCCTTGTATAAGTCGAGGCTAAATGTCCGCTTTTTTTATCACCCCATACGCTTTTGCAACCTATTTGGTGATTCACTCTAGTCTAATACTGATTTTTGCTCAGAATGTAGAGTTTCCGCACTTGAAATGAAGAATGAACTTTTAAGCACAAATTGGTGAATTCTACGAGTAAATGTTTACACGAAGCATCCAAGGCTGAGGTGTATCCACCGGATACACCTCATTGCAGGAAACCTGTACATTTCGAGTACATGGTTCTCGAAATGTACCTTTTCTGTAGAAATCCCCGAGAAATACATTCTAGTACATTTTAAGTACGCGTTTCGTACATTTTGAGTGTTATCGAAATGTACTTGGACGAGTGTTCCAAATCTGCACCTGAAGAAATTTAGTTCTACCAGGACCTTTTTATTGATTGTTGCTGTTTTGTATCTGTAACTGCTAGCTAGACATTAGGCTGTAGATGGTACAAATTGGAATCCTTATGTTTAGACAAATAACGTGGTATACTTTTCAACATGTTTGGATCAATTAAAAAAATTAACCCCTGTATAATCTTTGTCTAACTCCCTCCCTTAAGGCACCATTTAGCACTTAAGAATCCGGTTTCAGGGGTCCCTCTCAGGCTGTCTACAGATTTAATCACTCAAACCTTTTGTACTCGAGATGTGTTACGAATAGCTGCTAGCTCCGGGTTATGACTGCGGGCCAGAGTTTGTGTGAGATGAATGATTTCTCGTGCGCTCGCAGCTGTTAGCATATTACAGATTTATTTTTTCCAGTAATGATATGTCTTTTTTTACTGAATTGTGCAGTAAAACACCCATTGCAGTGAGAAAACAAAATCAACGTGTTGAGCAAACAAACAAACAAATATACAAAAACCCAATAAGATTGTGTCACTTACGACTTGCAATATAAATAACATACCTTTACTTCACCCACAACGGGGCGGTCTTCATCGTTTTCCTGTTTCCCACGATAGAGTTGGAATGTCCTACAGAAATCGTTGAAACCCTTAAAGCGATCTACATTTTCTAGCTCAGTGTCATAAATCTGAAAGTTGTAATTAATTGTAATACCTGATGATAACGAAATCCAACGGCTTATTAAACAACCTCGGGCCTTAAAATAATTCGGGAGGAATGCGCTTGGATTAGTAAATTGAAAAGTTAATTGATTAGAGGTTTCAAACCTTTTTATCAGTCAATTAGTGTTTTTATAACATTGGCTTTCCAAACGGGACATTTTCTTGATTTTTATTAATATTTCCCCGGAGCTGGCAAGCACACGTAAGTGTTGGAAAAATCATGTGCGTCTAATTAGGACCAGCGATCCCCGCTCTACTAGCACGGCGCTCTTTAAAATTTCCTCCACCTAAACCCGATTTTTGTAACAGAAAAGAGGGAGAAACCCGAAAGAAGAAACCCCGGGGTAAACAAATCAAGCGAAACAAATATAGAATTTCCCAGCCCCTACATAAATACTTACGGTGATTGTATCTAAACCCATTTGTTTGTAATCCCTCGATTGTTCCGTATCTGGACATTTTGAAGCATCGTACTTAGACCACCAGTCAACATCGTTTTCAGCTGGGATGTTTTCCTGTTAGAATTCGTGGAGAAAAAGTATAGAATTTGCCTTTAAAACAATGCTTATTAATACTTGGGTCTATATTTCGCAATACTGCACCTCCACTTGGAATACACCACCTCCACTTTGGACAATATGATAGCAGCGTCCGAGATTCCACCTACTCCACTTACTTCTCCGGAACCAGCCAACATGGAAGATTTTGATGATAATGTTCAGCCAGTATTATTCATCTAGATCTGTTTGCTGTTGGTTGGCGCCACCACTTGTGTACAGCTACAAGTAGACACTTTTATGTAAATATAACCACCAAGGAAACCCGCTAGGATCTACCACCATTATCTTCAGAGTCCCCAATTAGTACATCAGCTGCACCAGCGACCCTAAAGTCCAGTACGATCATGCCTGAAACCCCTCAACCCAGGAGTGAAGACAGAGAGACCCACGTTTCCCACTGCAGCAGTCATTCAAGCAGGGAGTTCAACATAATCCCCACCAGGAGGAGCAGCAACAGTAGCGGGCATACCGGATCTGGGAGATAAGCGTTTCATTGTTGTTAAACGCTACAAAGGACAAGCTTATGAATATCAGAGAGTGTTACAAGCCGTACGACAGCAGACGAATCTTTTCTGGGAAAAAGGACATAAAGTTGGCAGTTGACTAGTGGGTTGTACTGACCAAACATGTCAAGAACATCAACACTACTTTGTTCTTAATGTAAATAAGAAGTTACAGGACTTTGGACGTGATCACCTTACCTGTGGCAGTATACATTTAACTGAAAGGACCAGTGACTCGACTGACAGTATAAGTAGTAGTAGTATGATGGTTTATATTCATTACACTATAGATGATACGCTGAGGTTACGTGAGACATTGCAAAACATTGGGGAACTATTGCGCACCACACCAGTCAACAGTTGTATGAGTTGTGTGAGTGAACTGCTGTTGAGTGAATTATAAGACAGACTAGTAACATGATCGCTATTGCTCTTCAATACACTACAGATGACATGCTGTTGTCGGAAATTAGTGAATTGACCTTCAGTGGGGCATCCTCGTCATCTTTACATCTCGGAATTTCTCCTTGTCTGTAATGCTTTTGCCATAGGCAGAATTCTCGATGAGTTTCATCGTTTCTGCCACGACTTTTTTTGTGGATCACTATCTCCTGTTCTTCTGGCGTCTACGACTTTAATTGGTCGGCGAAAGGGATGAAACACTCACTCGGTCGGTATTCAATGATTTCGAACACTGCCGTAATCTTCATTCCGTGGCTTCTCACCTTTTAAACAACCAACTAAGCTTCGTCGCGGCTGCCTCAGGAGGTTATTTTTTCGGCAAAACATTTCATGTTATCACCAATGTCATCTCTCGAGACGTCACAATTTTTAAAAATTCGTGGCATCGCTGAGAAATATTCCTGAAGCTCCAGAGGTACATTGATGTCGCACTCAACAGCTCCAAATAGGCGGTCTTCCATGATACTTTTGACGATGTCATCTACTGTGATGGTGCGTCTGTTCCTGAGAGGAAACCCCTGGTCCTTCGCAAACGACTCTATCGCTGGATTGGTTCTTTTCAACCATTCTTGGCGGCGGTCTGTCATTGAGCAACCTCTCGTTGTGTCCCACTTGTTAGGGTTGTGATAGCATTGATGACCGTGAAAATAGCAGCCAGGGAACTGGAAGACGGTATTTTTCTTCCGACAAAAGCCATCTACAGGAATCTACCTCGACCAAGTCGATATTCCCCTTTGTTGAATTGGTGTTGTATTTCAATACCTTCGGTAGCTGCCACCCAATCTAACCACTTCACGGCGGATTCACCGTGTGAATAGGCATGAACGGTTTTAAGGCAAGTGGTGTTACTTCTTCTGATGTTTGGGCCAGTGGGCACAGGCTGCTTCAAAGACCACGGGTATAACGCGTTGACGTCAAAACCTTCTTTACATGGCTTGGTTCCATGCCTGATCTTGGTGACGTCTTTTTCGTGGTACCGATGGAAAACCACGGACGGTTCGCTTATGATGTTACGTCTCATTTTATAGTACAGATCTCGGTCTTTAGATTTCAACAGGGTGAAGAAGTCTTTGGATAGATCCAGTGTGTTGAACATGTATCTCAACGTAAGCCCTGGTACGGGGATGGCATCCTTAAACATATCCACTCCTAAGAAGCGATAGAAAGTAAACATGTTGTCTACTGCAGTTAGAAATGGTTGGACATCCAATCATTATACCACTTCAAGACGTCTACCATGGTATTCATTTCTCAACTGGTCCATGTTAGAGTTGGTAGGATCACTAAAAAACGCCTCGTGTGGTGAAAGTTTGTGATGTTTTAATTTCTG
>JAMKCH010030739.1:0-87069 GCA_023653785.1 Ophioderma brevispina | reverse complement strand
ATACGGCATTAGGAATAACTGCTGATTCCTTTGATGCCTTAGAAGCAGTGTTACAAAAATACCTAATCACTGTAAACCAATTTTTCCACCGATGGCACTTGAAACTCGGCAAACCCATGACCGTTAGCTCTGTTTTCCACCTTGAAATCGTCACACATAAGTATATACCTTGGCGTCGTAATGGACCACAGCCTTTCTTTCCATCAACACACCAAGGGAGTCGCTGCCAAGACCCAGTCCGTGTCAACCTCCTCAGACGGCTTGCAGGATTGGATGGGGTGCATCCCTTGAAACTTTACTTACATCAATGCTTGCTTTGGCATACCCAACTGCTGGATGCGCTACACCAGTATGGAGTCACATTGTATATACATTCACACAAGACTGATGTCGTTCTGAATGATGCAATGAGAATAGCGGTTGCCTTTTGGCGACGCCTGTAGAATATCTTCCAATTCTGCCTGGCATAGCTCCTGCAAACCTTAGGAGGAACCTTCAGATCAAGTTCGTCAAGAAGTGTGATGAACCTGGTAGCCTAATCCCCCTACCAACACCCTTCGAGGATCAGAGAATTCCACGGAATCACTTTGCTACCCAATCGAAGACACTGCAGTCGCAGCATCACTACCGGTGGTTGTTGTTATAATGTTAGCAAATAATAATAATTTGATAATCATACTTTCTTCGTTTACCATCTGCCGCGTGTTTCTGTTTGGACGGATTGCCACATCTAGGTACCTCCTTGACATGTGGTTCCCCTCTTTTAACATAATGCGACACTCTCCTTGTATTTTATTGTCTTGTCCCCTCGTCTTGTCTTGTCCCCTCGTCTCGTCTTGTCCTGTCTTTTGTCCTGTCCTTGCCGATATATTACTTCATTATTAGCTATTTTCAAGGTGGGGCCAATTTTAAAGCTTTTAAAGTTTAAATGGCCTCTCCTTCATATATCATGTCAAAATAAGTAATCTATATCCTTAGTTTACTTGGTCAAATTGTAATGTATTTTATTTTCATATTATAATTATTTCCATATCATATTTATAATATTTATCTTTGTTTGATTCTGAATCTATATATTTTTTGTTCCTCAAATTTTGTATATTGATATAATTTGCATTCCAAGACTTTGTATCAGGACTTACCTTTGCATTACATGACTTTGTCTACTGTTATTCTGATGTTTTATGTGTTTTGATGAGATATGTTAATAAACTTGAACTTGAACTCGATTATCCTAGAACAATGACCGAATGGTCTAAGCAAAGGTCATCCCCTACGAATCAGTTTGTCGACAGCCCATCTAGCCAGTCCACAATGCTTCCTCACAAGATCCGTTTGGCACTTCACTCAAACTCTATTGGTTGAGCCACAAACCATTAGCCCAATCGTTGATGACTGTGAGGTCTTAAAGTCCCCAAGAGGATTCAAGGCTGATCGACTTGAACGCTGAAACTACAGCTGGTTAAAGACGGGATCTTCACCTGTTATTTTGGCACTTACACGCGGCGAACGAACGAACACAAAATATTTGGGGAAATGTTACTATAACATATGAAAATGTCAAATTTGATTGTAAGTAAATCCCCTGATTGGGGAGGAAAATACTGATTTTTGTAACCGTTTCCTCGTTTCTTTTCTTTTTCTACCCCCGAGAGATACCCATTTATCGACCATATGTCACCGAACGGAAGAATCTCTATTTTGATCATGCCCTGATCAACCCGAATGAATCTTCTTTCGAAGGTGCACTGTTGTTTGCAAAAATACCATTCTCACTGATCTACCCCATGTCGTGCGTTTGATATTGTCCATCATTTTTGCATGGCGGTGTCCTGTGTGTTTGTGTAATTTTATACGGTGCCGTACCCTCTTTCCCTCCTCCGCAGGGCTGTGTAAAGATATGGCTATACATGCCGTTTTGATATCTTTTTCCGTTTTCGTATTATCTAGTGATTTCATCGGGATTAAGCGGATTTATACACAGGGGTAATAACTATTTTATACCAATCGAATAGCGAAGAAATAAAAGAAATCAAAACGACTGCAGCACGCGATCTTGTGTTTCCTATATGAAACTTGCTTTGGGTCTCGCGAGGAAAAGCCAACTCTTTCCAAATGTAGATATGGTGACTACAAAATCTTAAAGGTGTCAACGAGAATTTCAAGTCATCTATATTTTCTGTGATATCCAGTGATTTTATATATATATTAGACACCTCAACAAACCTACCTTTTATTTGGCTGGCAACTGACTTAAAATTGACAACAAAAGGTGATTTGAATATGCTAATTTCAATAGAAACTAGCTTGAATTTTGTATTTGCTCTATAGGAATTAAAATTTCACATTTTTTTTGTTCCAAGAAAAAGTTCTCAGCTAATCCTTTCAGAATAGGTGATATTTTTGAAATAAACTTTAGACCATGGCAAAAATCAATTTAAACACATTTTTTAGGGACACAGCTATTTGAATCTCTCGTTGCAGCCTTTTAAGTCCAAATGATCCAAAGACTCGATTAGCATCAATCGGTCACAAAGCATCAATTTATCTCATATCATGCGGCTCGGCACGCATTCATTTGATTAGAGGAGCGTACAGTTTAATTGGAATGCGAAATTATAACTTTATCTGGATCACATTTGTTTGTTGTTTTTTTTTTTCAAACCAAAATCCAAGTTTTTTGGTTGATCCAGAGATCATAAAGGGGTAGAATCATTTGAGGACTTGCCTTGGCAGTTTTACTCAGTCAATGTCTGCGTAATCTCCTTGGCGTATAGGCTTGCCAAATTGTTACACCGGACAAAGACAGTTTGATAAAATAAAAGTAACCATGGTGCTTTGTTTCAAATCATCAAGCCACTAAAATAAGCTTTGATTTGCCATTTTTTTCATTCTAATCCGATACGTACAACAAAAGACATCCTTCATCAAATTGAGTGGGCAAAATCAACCTGGTCCGATTTCGGCCTTTCAGCACTTGAAATGCATGCGCAACATGAATACATTTGACTTCATAGCACATCTCTTTCCCTCTTAAGGGAAAAAAATATATCTTATAAGAAAGTCGTCGGCTTCCCGTCATTGGATCTGCCACAACGGCTTTTCTGACAGAGAATGCTGGCTTGATTAGTTCTTCACATTCAGGTCCGTTATACATGTAGGTCTGTTTTTCCTGCTACTGGTGCCTTTTATTTTTATTTCATTCCGCCTGCTTCACCTATTCAGGTAGGCAATTAAATCAGAGTGTATTTCATATTTTTGGGTGTTTTTGTTTTTAGCTTTCTCGAATTATATGTTTTCTTGGGAATTCAATTAGGAGGTGTCGCCTGGATTGTTTTGTTTGGTTTATTTGGTTGGTTTTGACATTTTGTGTATTTGATAAGGCTATAAAGTCGCTAATAATGAAAGTGAACTGACGATTAATATTTGAAAACACACAAATAGTTGCTGAGCGGACCAATGCAAATCGGACCAATCCGAATTTGCATTATCCTTTTTGACGAGCATATCTTTTGTTCTACATATCGGATAGTGCGCCCTCTTAGAGTTTTTCCAAAGTTATATTTTTTATACATGGTGTAAAGCTTTTATATACTACTTAGCCCTCGCCTGAACTATTACGCCTAAATCAGCGGCGCTAAGACTAGTTTACTAATTAATGTCGCCGCCGGCGACATTATTCAGCAGGACGACGCGAAATGGTTGTTTTACACAAGAAAACACACGCTCGAGTTGATTCTCACTTCTCACGGCATGCGCCTTGTTGGACCGGTCCTGTGCCTTTGGAGTTTTAATATAGTGAGTACGAGTCATGATTTCATAGTAAAAATAATGACACATTTTGTTGATTAAAGGGGGTACGGCACCTTAAAAGTTAGCCTACCAAAATTCCCTGGGTGTCATTAGCCTCTTACTAATGGGCCTGTTATTTTTATGTGTGAAAATTATCTCTATTCCTCCATGCCTAGACTCAATCCATTTGCGTGCGAGCAATTGGAGCAAATTTCATAGTTTGTAAAATGATGCCGTGCCACTTTAAAGATCTTACTGTTTAATTCGGAAAAACGCGCCTACGGCTAAATTCGGAATAACATCCCTTAAACTCCAAATGCACTTTTGAAAAATCCCGAGCGGACCCCTGCCTTGCTTAGGGGGATATTTATCCTGGATCTAACAGAAAAATAACGCACCATCCTTTTTTGCGGGCGGCGATCGTCAGATCTTTCCCTCTAAGACGTGAGTGTTCTAAGCTTTCATATTATGGTGGATGTCATATCTTGCATAGCATCTACAAAAACTTTAAAAGCTTAATAAGGTAATTTGTTATTTTTGCATATCTTATGCAAATTAGCTCTCAAATAAACGTCACTTGGCGTCATTTAGAGGAACAACTCACAAAAAGTAATTTCTCTTTGTCATAATTATTTCGTGGAAATTGCACATTGTTTTAATGTGACAATTCGTGCTCATAGCATATAGCCTCGTCCCACTTCCGACCTACCTTTAATTTTTTTTTTTTTAAGTAAAAAATTTTTTTCATTCACCTGATTTTAATATTTTTCATAAAGATGCTTATCCAAAAGTTACACAAATAGACAAATATGATTCGGAAAACGTATATCGTTAGTCGTAAACTGCGAAATGTATTTTGCGGTCTCTAGGACCCCCCCCGCACCCTTGTCCACGAGATCACGAAAGGCACTTTTTCCAGACGCTTAACCAATCCTTTAAATATGCAACATACCACTATACAGTCACATGCAACCTCTTATATACAGTAACTCTTTGTGAATATTTAAAATCCATTAGAAAAATCCAATATGAATTAACAATGATATATTTGAAAAATAAAGTGGGGTCTTTGTACTCTTTCCAATATACCAGCAATTATAGCAAATGCGTTGTTAAAATAGATGCTTACATTTTAAGCTATTATATTTATGAAATTCTGTTATCATCGCGGTTCAGAGATCAAAGCGAGTCCGAAATCAAAATTTGTAACAATTTTCAAACACGGCGTTGATGAACCTATGTAGATAAAATACCCAAGCTGCAAAAAGCACTAAGAGTAATTAACAGTTGTCATTATAACGCTATAGTCCTACTCGTCGACTAATCATATTATGAATGTACGGAGCCCCGGAAGTGACATGTTCGAAATATTTTTTTTAAATTATCACTCTGTCATAACTGTGCGAAAACCGTTTGCTGCAAAAAGTCATACACATAAAACGATTCCTATATGTTAACTTCACGAAAACATGCAATGACTTATGACTAAAGGAAATTTGAGCTTCGACATAGGCGGCAGGACGAATTTCGTTGGCATCACTGTGTAACAACACGTACGTCAATTCGGAAAATTAACACTATATAAATAGCCAATAAATATACATTCTATGGTGGTTTTTGTCATGATACGGCCATTTTCCCTTGATTTTTTGTTATAACTGTGCAAAAACCGTTTGCTGCAAAAAGTCATACCCATAAAGCGATTGCTATATGTTAACTCCACAAAAAGATGCGATGACCTAGGAGAGTGTGCTCTCCCTTTATTATTATTATGGACGTCAGCAGGCTCATGTCGAACCGCATCTTGCTCAAATTTCCTTTACTGATATGTTAACCAACCAACCAATCGACACAGTTCGTGGTAGAAAAAGATCTCGGGATAATTTTATTATCTCCAGATCTTATCTCGGGATAATTTTATTATCTCGAAATAATTTCCAAAAAAAATTTCTAACATGTCACTTCCGGGGCTCCGTATGAATGTATATGATAAGTACAAAATAAATAATTTATCATGTGTTTATGTATAGGCACGTTTTTTAAAATCTTCCTTGCATATTTACTAATTATTTTACATCCATGCACAATATTCAGAGCTAACTTCTGGTTTTATCACTATTATCTGTAGTATACACTAGTACATCACCACCCGTGTGACCTTTGACCTATGTGTGTGACCTTTGACCTCAGATTTGTTCTGTGCTGAGGTAAGCGGTCCATTTTTGGACCAAATTTGGTGGTCATAGGGCATTTCTACACAAATTGACCTCTAGGTGACGTTTGACCTTTTGGGTCACTCCGAAACCCTGCAAACAAAGGTCAGACCCTCCTTCACTACCATCATGCCAAATATCAGCCCCATATGGTAAAGCATAACGAAACGCATAGCCGGACAGACAGACAGACAGATCTCATTTTGTAGTTTTATAGATATGTCATTGATTGCAAATGAATTACGTTTTTGTTGGTTGACATGTATCGTTTATACGTATGTTTTAAGTTAGAGGACGTCCACTTCTGCCCTTTATAGCCTTTCGCCTTCTCAATATTATCGTTATAATTGTTTTGGTTACTATGATAATGTAATGTTGTATTTGTTTGTTTGTTTGTTTGTTTTTGATAATATGGGAAATAAAGTTCAAGTTCAAGTTTGAATCATAACCCTTTCAACCCTGGTAGATTCTGCATGGGTTATAAGTTATTCTGTATTTTTTGACTGCTTCTTAAAAAAAAGGCCATCTCCAAAAACCACTATCTAAGAATAATCTTGCTTGGAAGTTCGACTCATTTGCACGCATTGTTCATAACATATTCAAAGTATGATCATAAAAATGGAGACCCCAAAATGAAATCTTGAAAAACAACAACTGTACTATCAAAACACAACCTAACAAAAATGATGAAATACACGCCTATGGTCAAATCCTATCAAAAAACAAACATAACTGATGGAAATGAAAATAACAGAAAACAACTCAAAAAAATCAGGAAACTTAGAAAACCTTGCAAAAATGATGAAAACGATGCTACCCAGCGTACAACTACATAGATGTTGTAGAGCATGTAGAGTGTGTTTTTCTTCACAGGCTGAGCCCAGGACCTTGTATGTCCGAAAATGAGCTCTTAGGGAATTAAGAACTGCTACGGCCTATTTGCCAAACCAACTTCTCTCTCTCTCTATATATATATATATAATATATATATATATATATATATATTCACAAGTTTTATATCCCTAACGTCCCTTAATTAATGCAAAAATGGACCAAAAATCACGGATCGGACCCCTGCCTTGTTTTTAGGGGGAAATTGCCCCTAGATCTAACAAGAAAAATAACGCTATACCTCTTTTTTGCGGTGATCGTCAGGTTGGTAGTCATTTTCCGAAAAGTGTGTTAGGGATATACCTAAAGACTATTCCAGTTGAATATTCTCAGAAAGGGAATTGCGTATGAGTAGGAGAACAAACGAACCCCTGGAAACAAAGCGAACTGATAGTGGTACACTGGTACTTAAGGTCCCAGAAGGAGATGATAAACTGAATCCAAATCGTTTAGGATATTCCATTCAATATAACCAGGGCCAGAAAAAAAGAATTACAATACCAGTGACATAATAGTGAACAAAAACGTATTGATTTTCAGTCAGTGTCATGAATTTAGATTCACACCAGTCACTGAAATTTTCTATATTCTCTGGAAAAGAATCAATAGCACCCCAAATGATGTTCTCATCAACCCAATTATTGAATGCTTGATGGTCCCTCCTTGGTAGACGTGACACAAACCACATCATTCTATTTGCCATTTCCTGGGACCTTTAAGCGATGCGTTTAGTAAAAATATCTCGCTCGAATGTCGCGATCACTAAGAGGGTGACAAACGAAAACTACACCCAGACCACCTCATTATAAGATAATTCGGCCCTACACTCCCGTTAAACCCGGGACTAGACCACCGTATAAACCATCCAAGTGTCCTTCCAACCCCAAAATTTGCAATATTTTTTTTGATCCAGTGTGACCATTTTTCTCACGGACGGCGGAGACAAGACCCGGACAATGGCCCCACGAACACCTCGAAAACCGTAAAACTAACAGTACCGCCACATGAAAATCATCCAAGAACTCACCACCACCAAAAAATAACTCTACCAAAAAGTTCACGGTCAAAGGCTCAAACGACCAAAGATCAGCACCCACCAAGATGGCCAAGGTTCACCTTTCTTATGAAACCTGGACCAGAAGCAGGGGAAGACCCTGGGGGATGGATTACATGGGTAGTAGGGGATTGTGCCCTCCTACAACATACCCAAGTTTGGCACTCAGCTCATCTAGAAAAAACTAAATGACCAAATGTGGACCTTTTTGGTGCATATGGACCCTTTACATTTCCCCACCCCCAACAGAACCAGGGCCTCGGACCCTGTGGGAAGGGATGTAGGCGGCCCTCCTAAATATACCCAAGTTTGGCCACTCTATCTCATCTACAAAAAAAGATCTGGCTAAAATGTGATTTTTTGTGTATATTGACCTTTTTGGCATTTTCCCTACCCCTGACAGATCCAGCCCAGATTGATAGCACTGGCCATAGTGGTCTCCAATACATGGGACCATATTTATTAGGTATTGGCCCTTATATTGGTTTCAATATGGATAAATATATTTTGCTCAGTGGCCCAAATATGCCAAATATTGATACAGATTGGTTTATATTGGATTCAATGTTGGGCCCAAGGTGGCCCTGTTTATTTTGTTTTACAGTGGACCAATACTGGGACAATGATTGTAACCAAATGTTGTACCAGTGTTGTGCCAATGAGTGGCCCTCTGTTCTTTTACAACAATTTTTTAAGGAATATTTTTTTTTTCAGATGCTATTTTTTTTTAAATAAGTTAATTAGATAAGTTCCGAGCTACTCAAGAGTTAATATTATGGGGACTGGTATAATATGTATAATGTATTGAAAAAATGTGAATCGTTTAAACACCCATTGTTGAGACTTATAGTGTATTCACTATGTACTTTGGACCTTGATTCTCGCCCTGCTAGGTTTAAGCAATTTCAATTGCTTTGAAGTCAATAATGGGCCCAATGTTATCCCAATAATTGGCTCTATATTGGCATGATTTGTCTGGGTCAATATCTTCACCAAGATTTGGACCAGTAAGGGTTGACGATATGACGCCGATGCCACAGCTGCTGGCCAATGGAAAACCATTTTGGCGCAATATGCAATAAGCCACGTGTTACCGATGCCAAGATTACCAAACGGAATACCAGTATTGCCCTTGGAGAGCACAATAATTAAAAGACCAATAAAGGCCACCCACATAATTCCGATGCCAAGATTACCGATGGGGGAACCATTATTGGGCCAATATATGCGTGTTATCTGGGGGCGAGGGGACCGCCCGGGGAATAGATTTCATGGTTAGTAGGGTTTTTTGGCCCCTCCCTACCAGATACCCCAGTTTTGCACGGTTGTCACCTGAGTTTATAGTGATACGTCTTTCAGATGGCTTCCTCTTAGTACTTTTTGTCACTATAAATTCATGTGACAACCAGTGCAGAAATTGTATTGGAAGAATTGCATTGTGGGCAGACGCTATGCTTCCGCTTTGGATGGGTTTATGGTCATTGTGATTTGAAATGTGAATTTAATTCGAAATGCAAATTACCCTTTCAAATTTGAACAACCTCCTACATGCTCTTTTTAGGGAGGCGCATCGTATTGCTTGCCAATTTAACAAGCTAAAAGAATTGAACCACTCGAATTATAGCACGAATGTAAATTTTTTAATATAGAACTACATGATATTGGTGGCATAACTTCAAAATTTATTGTCCTACAACTAGTTTTCTACTTAGCCATTCACACTCTATTGGTTACTGGTACCATGGCACCATTAAAAATGTTGCTATTTTTGACTTTACCTGACGTTATGTGACTTTGTTATGTAGAATGAACCTTAAAATAACTTTGAGCCATTTCGTGTACTATCGAGGGGCACCAAAATAAGTTGGATCGTCCCGTAACTCTTACATGCGAAAAGCACATTGTTTAGCAGTTTTGGGAAAAATAATGTTATTTATAGCCATTTACTAAAAAGTAACACTAATTGGGTTTACAAACTTTCCCAAAAACTGTCCAGTATTGTTTATCTGCTATAAAAAACAATATTAGCTCCATGTCCTCGTGTCTAGGTTTGGATTACATTTTTGAAAAGCATACCAAAATTTGCTAAATTTTGACCCAAAAATGAACATTTTTACGTTAAAATAGCTATAACTACCCAATTAAACCCAAATAAATTAAAATTCACACTATCTTATAAAACCATTGAGGTTGTTATTTATAGAGATAAATAATTAATAGGACCATTGGGATTCAGGTTTTGAAATTATGCTCAAAATGATACCCCTACCCCTAAACAATTGGCCCCCAAAATCCCCCAATTGGGGCATACAGTGAAATCATAAAATCGACTGTAAGCAAATTTTGCCCTCATTGCAGTTTTTTTTTTATTATTGAAAACTTATGTATCTTGAATTGGCTCTAACTAAAAAACATTGCTTCAACTTTCTAGGAGGTGAAGGTTCAGGTAACTCAAAAACTAAAGGCACTTACGAGATTTAGTTCCGGACTATATATATTAAACCTTGATCATATTTTCAAAGGGGTAAAGGTGACTGAAATTAGGCTGTTCTGTCCCGGGGTGCTGTCCCGGGGGGCTTGCCCGCTGTCTGGTTATAAACCCAGTGTCGCCACAAACTCTGCTACTCCAGGCACTTCCAGGCAGCCACACAGGGTCTAGGGGTTTAAGGGGAAATTGTCCCAGACCAAATAGGAAATACCTTGAATATACTGTCCTTACTAATCATCTACCAACGTGAACTTGACATCGACCGCTACAATCGACGCATGGAAGGTATAAGAAAGCCCTTCATGACCCCCACCCGGCGATCATTTTGGTCAGGGGTCTTTTTAATTAGAATAATACTTGTTTTCGTCACCTTAAAAGTTCCAACCGCTATTTTTGTCATTTGCGATATTGGCTTTAAGACAAGAAAAAAATACTTGAAGTGACCAATTTGGATAAAGCAGAACTAATACAGATTATAACGAGGGTTCAGGGCAAAAGGCCCCATCTTTTACACTAGTGCCCAGGTAGAAACATTAGTAAGAGCACAACTGACAAATGGCAGCTGTGCAGATGGCGCCTTCTTGCAGTAAACCCTCGATAATATTGGGAATCTTACAATACCATTATCTCCCCAAAAATTAAAGAAATGTCAGAACCTTTTAATCCTAAGGTGACGAAAATCTTTGAAGATTAATCTGACCCGATAGATTTTCCAGCCTAAAGTTTTGAATACAGCTCAAAATAGCTTCAGGTTCTTTTTAACCATTGCAATACAGTAATTGAGTTTAGGGTGCGCATTCTTTTCTGGAAAAATGAAATTTATCCCTCAATATAGATTCTAAGAATAAAATGTGACTTAGAGCCCTTTCTTGTCCTCTATATGCATCCCCCAAGAAAGGAACCCTAAAACGGTTCTTAAAATCTGAGAATCTAAAAAGGTTTCTAACGTAACCATTAAAGGTGCTATACAAGAGTTAAAAAGAACTCTTTTGGTTCAATGAAGAACCTTATGGGTTCCATATTGATGACATGTTTAGAACCTCTTTGGCACTCTTTTCCATAGAGGTAGGCAATAGGTAGTAGACACGAGTCTGTATTTCCTGCATGTGAAATGACTCTTGGAAATTGGCAGAGGTTTCACGGACAAAAAAAAAGAGTACTGTATATTTATTTTCTGGAATTGAAGGTCTTGGAATCTTCAGCTCTAAGCCGTTTTTCCCGAATCATTTACATAATTTATTGACTCTTTTCAAACATAGATGCAACTAGGGCAAAAAGGAAACGTACAAAATATACGACCAAAACACAGATAAATGTTCTTTTTTCGAAACTCAAAATTTATTTTAATTACAGTATTAAGAACAAACAAATCGTCACTGATGATAAAGCTCCTAGTTATTATAAACAAATTTATATATGTATGTACATGTTCCTATTACTTATACACGTGTTATTATATGGCAATATTGCATTTAAACAATACATATGAAACAATGGTAGGAAAAGGGAAAATAACAGAAAAAAATAAAAACTGAAAGTGCGTATTATTTTACAAAACCAAGAATACGACGTATTCTTGTAAATGTATTTCTTCTGACCCACCAAAATGTGGGATAAAATATTACACAAACAGTCAAACACAGTTGTTCATAACTGAATTTTACTGTGCAGTTTTGTAGTACTAGTAGTAGTAGTCATAGTAGCAGTAGCATGGTAATTGTAGTAGTGGTAGTAGTAGTTGTAGTAGTAATAAAAGAAGCAGCATTTTAATACTATATCTACTACTACTAGTTGAAGTAATAGTCGCAGAGTAGCATACAAATACAAACTAGTTTGAGTGCACGTAGAATACTGTTTCCGTGGTGTTGAATGCCTATATTGGATGATCGAATCCCCCCCCCCCCAGCTAAATGACGTAATCTCAAACATCCAACACCAAGGAACAGTATTTTGCACTACTTCTTCAAAATAAACAATGGTGTAATTTTTTTACTACACCTAAAAAATCACGAATTATTTAGGAAATTGACTTGGAAAGTAAAGAAATTTACTGTAAGCCATGCAGTAGAACCATGCGAAAGTTTTTGCTACTTCTCACACGCGGGCAAGTAGTCAAAACTGTTTTTCTAGCGCGTTGCCGCTAATTGGCCAAACAGGATCGCACTGGTTCATAAATATTCACTAGGTGTAGCAATAGAAGAAAAGCAGATGTAGTGGAAGAATATATAGTACACTATACAAATACTACATGGTTAGGGGAAATAGGGTACACTTTTTCCCGAGGTACTGGCTATGGGTCTATTCGGGTTCAGTAGGTGATAGGCTCGTATAGTCAGTACCAGTGCCCTATTTCTCCGATGCATGTAGTATTTGTTTTATTACACTCACTGTGACTCTGGGGACGAGTTATAGAAAATAGCACTTGCAATAGGAATCAGCCATTGAATATTCATGAGGTTTGATAATATTGCAAGTTATTACATAGTATAAGTACTAGTAGTAGTAGCAGTGTAAGTACTATTAGCAGAAGTACTACTGGTTGTAGTAGCAGCAGTAGTAGTAGTATAGTAGACTAGTTGGAGTACAGTGCAGTAGGAGGAGTTGGAGGAGGAGGAGAGGAAGGAAGATGAGGTGGAGGAGGAGAAACAGGAGGATGAGATGTAGGACTTTCTTTAGAGAACACTTCCAGAAGCATCACATAACTTTCAAACACGCGATACGCTTCCATGCACTTATGCATTAAAAAGTGAATTTCCAGTGAACATGTTAACTAAAGTATTGATTTTTTTTTTCTTTACCGCTCAATAAAATAAAAAATCATTTTCTGGAGCTTTCTGTCCAATGTTTAAACTGAAGAAAACCAAACTTTTTAACGAACGTGTCCTCGCTCACGTCTTACACTATTGAGTACTTTGGCCCATTGCTTCCTTTGAACAGAGCGAATTCCCTTCACAATGCCCAGGGGCCGTGATTTCCCGCTAGCCTCTCAATCACTCTATGCTTCATGGATAGTTAATTCGAATTATCTGATATTACCGGTATGTGTATAGGTGTCTGATCATATCAAGGTATATAGCTGAATATACATAGAACCTTAACAAATAATGTACAATAAAACAGTGGTAACATATTTAATGGGCCATGACATACAATACTGAAGATGTAGTACGGTTATTGACATACACACGCAGTGTTATTATATTTGTGCCCCCCCCCCCCCCCTCCCGCCACAATACAAGTTTACAATGGCAATTCTTTAAGAGTCACATACGATGCAAATCTTTGTAACAAAATTCAATGTTTCTTCAGATTTGTCACAATTTGCTAAATTTCCTTTTAAACTATGGCAAAACTACGGCGATGATGAGTCATCTAAAACTTAAGATTCCAAACGCGGAATTTAGTTTCTAAACGAGTGTTTAGGTGGGTAAGTACCAAAAGACCTGATGGCCTCACTTTTGATACGTGTTTAGGCATTTAGTTTCAATACGTAAAACTAGCTTTAGTGTTTACATTAAACTTAAATATTGTGTTTTGAAACTAGATACCGCATTTAGAATCTAATGCTTAGGGCCTATATGCCCTAAAAGTGTGTTTATAAAACGTATGTTTAGATTATTGACACTTTAGTAGAAATTGGACAACTTTAAATAATTGGACATATGTTAAACTCTAAACATATTCAAGCGAAGACAAAAAGTGTTAGAAAAGCGTTTCACTAACAAAACAGTTTTTATAGTGCAGATATGTTAACCGCCTTCGCACGGTATAACAGTGATAATATACACGGAAATTGTACGGTCGCGCGAGTATTTAAAAGTTCAAAACTAGTGTCACAAGACAAGATTAGACTTGGTTGGCGTTGTGAATTTGCTGGTCAGGCGCACCGCTGGTCAATCTACTTGAGATGTGTTTTCAAATCGATGCCTAACAGTTGTGTTCGAATCCTCAAACAGACTGAAATTGAACATCGATTTAGTCTTCAGTATGTATTTGAATCAGCCAACAATTCAAACAGACATTTCTCTTCCCTAAATCCAATTTTTGAGCTCAATGCGTTTGCTCTATGCTCCGTAATGTCAGAATTCAACGGTTGCAAACGACTCGGCTCGTTGTTACACCCTTTACCGTTCATTGCAGCATACTTCTTCCTACCTAATCATAATATGATTGTCAAACTTGTTCTAAACTAGGTCCCTATTTAGCGGAGTGGCCGAGCTTTGAAATGTTCTCTAGTTTTCGAGTTACCCCTCCTCCACCCGTACAACATAACACAACCCACCTTTATTTGAAGGATAAAACTATACGATTTAAGAAAATGATGGTTTGGTGGAAGATTTTGGTGGCAGGGATGATTTTCTATGCTGAAAAATGCAATTGGGCTGTAAGTTAAGCGAAATTATTGGTTTTTTAATTTTTTTTAGGAGGTACAAAATATTACCATCTTATTTTTATAGTAATCCTTTTTGTTATTGATATAGGTTTTTATACATTGCATAAAGGGTTCGGCCCCACTCTTTGTGGTGACTGGATAAAAAGGATGCGTTTTTTAGGAAAAAAGGTGATTTTGGGGCTAAATTCTAGACCCTTTATATATTGTCATAAACCGAAATCTATAATATAAAATGTCAGAGATTGATAGTATTCCATGATTTTAAAAGTTGGTTTGCTAAGAAATTAATAAATCTTGATATTCTTAAGTTTTTTAGCTCAAAACGTGATTTTTTTGACCCAAAAACCCCCCTGCCACCAAATTTTTGACAACCTCTTTTTTTTGAATTAATTTATTACTATCTTTCGAATAGAAGTGGTTGCTTTTGTTGTACCGAGGGGAGGGGTTTGTCGACAATTTTGGCATCCAAACCGCTCCACTAATTGTGATCTTATTGAGGCATAGTCACGAATAGATCTACTTGTGACGAAAAACCCCTGAGGTCTCCCAATTTCTTACGTTGTTTCGGATTGGCTTTACTTGATATTAACATCAAAACCACTTCTGATTGGTTACTACCGGCCTTATAACCTGTTAATAGCCAATCAAATTGTCCATGGTGTTCTAGGAAAGTTAAAGTGTTTAAATAGTAAGGCTGGTCTTCTGAAAGGGAGTTTAACTTTAGACCTGGGTTTAAACCGGGATTAGTCCGACATGAGCGGACCTTTTTCCTTCAAAATATTGTGAAAGTTAATGTAACGGGTGAAAAAAATCCTCATGATGGGCCGGAATGGCCATCCCATGAGGAATTTTCTCACCTTTACAGCACATTTTTTTATGAGTATTTGAAAGGAAAAGGTCTACCCATGTAGGACTAACCCGTTTAAACACAGGTCTAAAGTTAAACTCCTTTCAGATACCAGCCTAAAACTATAAAAACACAAATGTTCGATTTTGAGCTTGCTGTCCTATGTGGAACTCTCCTCTGGAAATATCTCAGTTGTACAATAGACCATTTGTGTGTTTACATTACTTCCCTAGAAAAACGAACTGTTAAAGTTTTCATACATGTATACAACTGTTTATCCTTCCAATCCAAAATCAACCATGAACGTTGAGTAAAGTTTATCCAACCCCAGGGTGTGTATATTAACCATTCCGAAGGTTTGGTACGAATTTAGCATATTATTATTGCATAATTATAATTTACTTAATTTTGGTTCAAACTGACACCCAACCCAGTACCCCTTGCAAGGGGTGAGTAAGATTTACTCACCGTTTTCTAGTGTAATCGATTTTGAAGAAAACAAACACAGATACTGTCCCCAACGAAAACAAATCAACAAGGGGTGGTGGTACATTTACCATTTACCCTTGGCGCATAGTTTTGTTGATGCGTAAAACGACATATTTAAGACTCTACATTGAAACGTTATATGCCACATTCTATCAAGTGTTTCTAAAATGCCCAAAATGCTTAATACTTTGATTGTGCTTGTAGCAAAGGTCTTTCAACTCTGTGTGGCACCCGATAGTACTAAAAATATACATGGCAAAGTTCAGGATAATAAACCCTTCAAATTGAACCAGAACTCGTTCGTATTGGGTCAAGAATTCTACCTACAAGCTATACGAGCTTACGTCGAGCTACACAGTGCATGCGGTATAACCTATGCAGTAAATTAGGGCAAGGGGAATTTGCCGTAATTTCAATTTTGGCAAGGTTTTCTTAAGCAGTACAAACAATGCCATAAAACCTTTACTTTAGTCAAACAAAATATTTCAAGTGTACCATTTTGTCTGGCATTTTGTACCTAATTAGGTAACATTTAATCTGTGTTAAAACGGTAATGTAAAAGTTTACTTAAAATGGGGTGGTGGATATTTTACATAGTATTTATCTTGGTTTACTCAGCTGAGTATCTGCACTCACTGACAGCACACATTAACTATGTTTTTAAGCCAAGGAAATATTATACAAATCGAAAAAATAATGTGGAGGACCCATACAGAAAACCTGTTTCTAAAAGTTCAATAAAAATATTTCATGTAGTAATGGCCAACCAGAACTATTAAACCGTTTACAAACATAACATTTTTGTTGCTTCATATAAGAAAAGGAAATATTTTCTATGGACAAAAAGAAAGTTAAGTTTGCTTTAACAACCTCAAAGCGATATATTGACAAGAAAAACCTGGCCATGAAATGGTTGTTCGTCTGATTACCAGACACCTTAGTCCACACCATGCCATTAAACATCTCCATTGCTTTAAAGAGATTGTTATTACAAATACAAGAATTTCATGAAACGGTAGTTTCTAACAAAAGGATTTCGACAATTGACATGTATTCGGAAGTTAATATTAATATTATGTTAGTCCTTCGGGTTCTCTCAGCTTAGTGTCCTCCCACGCATTCGGGGTTCCCTCGTAATGGTAAACCCCGCTTGTGGCTAAAAATAGCCTGTCTATGGTGAAGATGTTTATTGTAGCATTATAGACATTGGTGCTGGGTGACGTTGAAAATTTTGACGACATTGTTATCGGTCAGGAAAAATACAAAGAACCTAACCATTATAGACTTAATTTAAGGCATAGAAATACATGTGTAACTATGATGTACGTGAATCTATGATATCTGATACATGCACGTTTGAGATTACGAACACACTGCAAAAACAGTGCTTAAAAATTAAACATTTTTCTAAACACTATTTTGCACCACGTTTCTAAACATTTTGAAATGTCTGTTTAATATCTAAACACCTAATATCTAAACATGTTTAAATCTAAACATGTTTAGGGATTTGACATTTTGTGTTTATACATTTGATGCCAAGTGTTTAGGTATTAAACATGTCAAATCTCTATAAACACTAATTTGCACCACGTTTCTAAACTGTTTTTGCAGTGCACTTAAAAGGAGTCGTGAGACACCGGATAAGACAATAATGGCATAATTTTAGAGTAAACAACTTCATCTCTTTTTACAAATTCTCGTATTGGTATAACCCAATTTCATTTCTAAACAAAGTTATAAACAAATATAAAACCAAGCAAAAACATTAAACTTTATTGAATGTAAACGTTCTCCAATATGTACAAGCTGCAACTCCCACTGGCTTGCTTCGAATTCACCCGTACCTGGGGCTTTTGCTCCCGTTTAACGCACCGTGCGCACGTAATCCACGCGAGAGTCACATGGGAATTTATGTACCGAGTATATTTACTTCAGAAATGATTTTTTCGTGTGAAGTTCGAACAATAATGTATATTGAATTTGACATTATTCTCTGTAGACACGTTTGACGGTGACAATTCAACACTGCGCTCAAAACTATATAGAAATGGATGACTTGCAGTGTTGTTTTAGACTTTAGGGTGAATGCAGCCAGTATAGATGTGATGTGACCCTCCCCACCAAACATAGAGATAAACTTAAGACACTTTTTAAATTTACTAGAATTGCAATATGTTTTACTTTACCGGCTAGTAATTTTAACTTGGTAAGTTTGAGGTGTCAGAGCAAGACCGATCCGAGGCTCCATGTTTATTTCCTGTCCCTCCGGAGTTGCAAAATTGCATTGATGCATGAGGTGGGTGCAATACAAGAACAGCTCCGTGCGGGCTAGCTCAGAACCAACGCAGCGTCGTCTGCCCGCCCCGAAAGGCATCAACAAGTCCGTTTTGGCGGGGTCCAGAGCGGTACCGTCTGCAGTAAGAAACCGACTCGGGTTGAATTCTTGTGGATTGTCCAGTCTTGACTCGTCGTACGATACGGAGTAAAGATTCACAAATACAACGGTATTCTCCGGAATAAAGTAACCGTTTAGTGTTGTGTCCTTAGTGGTTGCGTGTGGAATGCCCATAGGAAGCAAACTGGAGTGTCGCAAGATCTCTAAAATGCAAGCTTCTGTGTAAGGCAGGAGGCCTCGATGAGACAGGTCCGGTAGGCAATCCCGGCCAACCACCTCATCCAGTTCATGGTGAATTCGCTCCTGCATATCCGTGTGTTTCATAGAATACAGAATAAACCAATGCAAAGCTGCGGCGACGGTTCCAAAACCAGCACCGAAAAAGTCCGTAACTGTGCCAAGAATTTGCTCCTCAGTGATACCCGTGTGTTCCTTTTCTGCTGCACCGATAGAACGAGACACAGTAATCAGATGATCTAACATGTCCCTATCAGAGTCAACCTGGTACTCGGCGTGATGGTCTGCAATATCCGGAGCAAGTAAATTTTGCAATTCGGCGACGATTTCTTTGAAGTCACGGAGTTTTTTGTTGGGGAAAAAGCGAAGCCAAGGCATGAAATCTACTGGATTTCCAGTGCCCACTGCTTTGTCGAATTTGTTGCTCATGGAGAGAAACTCAAGCAGACGTTTGTCATCTAGAGGTCGTCGTCTGCTCAACAGGAAGGAATATAGTATATTAGCCACAGAGGCTTTGATTATGTTCTCAGGATCTATAATATTGCCGCTTTCATTGCCATTGTTGGAAAGATAACTGACGAGATCTGTTGCTTCTTCTTTAACTTTTTGCTCTACGCATGACACCTGGCGACCAGACGTGAAATGGCGGAATGTGGACTCGGCTATTTTTCGGTGAAGCTTCCAAGACTGATTATAGGGAGAAAAGGCCAGGGAAGGAAAGCCTCTCCAAGTATTGAAGTATTTGAAAGTTGTGATATCTGGTCGTCCAGCAAAATCTACTGATTGCTTGACAAGAGCTTGTCTTATAGTATCGTAACCATTTAGAACAACAACCATCCGACTGCCAATGTGAATACGAAACACATCTCCGTAATTTTTGGCCATCTCAACGAAGCGTTCATGAGGCTTGGAACCCAGCTGAAATACGTTGCCCAGTACAGGGATACCCCAAGGTCCTGGTAGCGCTTTTCTCCTTCCTGAGCTTGCACGATATTTGTTGAACGCATTTCGTACTTCCATTACAATTAACATAACCAGTAAGAAAATTGCTGCTACCGCAAGAGTAGAATTGATGCTTTGCAAAAACTGAGGCTTCACCCGGGAAAGGACAACTTGGCCCGCTGCAGCAAGCATGATGTCAGATGAATCTGTTGAAAACTCAAGATGCAAGAAGAATTGTTGCTCGAGAAAAGTATGCACTGAAGGTGTAGAGTATCGCTACTGTATAACACCTCGCGTTTGTGCCGTTAACGATAGTACTGATGCTCGAAGAAAACACGGGCGTAAGGGATCATACATCTGCATGCACGGCGTACGTATCTCTAATGAGACGATTATCACGAGTGGGCATCGGCTTTTATTTATTCCCAGCTCGGTTGTTTTAATAACGATGCCAAGAACGGTGACCAGTTTCGTAAACTCGGCTTATGACGACCCATCATAATCTTATCATCTGAACTGATAACTGTTTGTACCAGAATTTGGCCCGTTGCGTGACTGAAGGATAACCGACAAGAGAATGAGTATTCTGCCGGAACGAGATTGCGTGCTTTACCTAGACAATTCTATTGTCAACTCTATTATTCCACAACAATTGTTAATGCTACTTGCGTGCACATGTGAGCACTTTGCTTTAAAGATCGTTTTCAGTCAGCGCAGCAAACAAAACCAATTTACATATAGGTAGTAGTCACTGCATAAGACGAGTTTTCTTATTGGCTATCACATGCGTGTCAAAGTTTGGAAATCCCTACCATAGGCCCCAGTCCGTCTTTGATATTGTATGACCCAGAAAGGAAAGATATACTAATTTCATTACTCAAACTATTGTTGAGAATAAAACCCATTATTCGCGCTTTGTATTCACCAATTGTCATGTTTATATTGTAATTTTTCTTTCAATTGTCAAAAAAGTTTTCCGATTGAATTTCAGCCAAAAGTGGATAAAGGGATACAAAGCAGTTGCTTAGGCATGAAGGTCGAAACCAGCAGTTTTGATCGAACTATCCCGTGAGCCGTGAAGAAACAAATATTCCTTTTTCTCTCAGTTTTCTATTATACATTGCGTGCACGACTCCCAACAGTTTTGTTGCTACTATTATATCTTTACGACAAATCAATATTTACTAGCAATTACAGACTAGAGTTAGGGGAGGGTATTCTTGTCCCATCCAGACTTAGCGATCCAAGGAGCATTCGGTGACGTTGAGGACTTTTGGTGAGAAAAAAATAAGGGCCCTGTGGGAAAACAACTCTCTATATATTTTCCACAAAAAAAATGGAGTTTGGCCAGAGTAAAAGTCTTTTGTTTTAAAACAGCGTTCTGGTAGATTTAATTGAAATTAGTTAAAAAGGCTTTTAGTGACAATGGAGAAATTTGAAAAAGAAAGGAGCAACACACATTTTTCTAAAACTTTTCTTATAGATCATTCAATCTAATTATCTTATTAAAATTAATAGACGATGCGTTTTGCCACGGTGAAAAGAGTTAAGTTAAAATTGGACTTCAGTTACTTCTAGACAGATGAATTTACCCAGCATCAAAGTGTTACCAACATTAAAACGAATTAAATGTATTATCAAATTAAAGAGGCACTACCTGTTCCTCAGCCCCGATCCTACCTCTCACCACCATCAAACCTGAGATTTTGGTTTCATTAGAAAGTTGTATTTTTCTCATCTCATTTGCAACATAGTTTGACAAAGTTTTTCTCCCGAAAATATGGGTTTTTTTTTAATATGGTTACTGGAAATACAATAACCTAAAAAAATGAGCTATTGTAATAAATGCAATACCGCCTACATGGTATGTCAGATTCAAATGAAATATTAAATTAAGATACGTTGACGATGGCTTTTCCTGTGAAGCACACACATTATTATAATCGGATGGGTAACCTCTACTAGACTGAAAATGTTGGATATTTGAATCAATGATTATGATAACGATGACGACGATTAAAAATGACGAAAATGACAACGACAATGATGTTGACGATGACGAGCAAGACGATTGTAAAAAATCAATGATCAAGAAAATGATGATAACGATGAAAGAGGATGGGGATGTTGTCAATTTAGTGGCGATTAAAGATGACCACGACGACGATGATGATGATGAAGGTGGTGATATGATTTTGATGAGATGACGACGACGATGGCGATGACGATGACGATGACGATACCAACGGGCATTGTTGCTAAATTAGCGATCGACAATGAAAGCAACTGGTAGTAATAACCACAGAGTAACAAAGTTTGATATAGGTGCAATCGTGACCCCAAACGTGTTCATTTTGAATCTTTAAAGGTGAGTGAGCCGATCTACTACCTCGTCCCCCCCCCCACTTTACTCCATCAAAATTGAGATTTTGGTATCAGAAGAAAGTTCTTATTTTTCTCATTAGACCAGTGAAATTTTAGGCCCAGTAAATGTTTCCTTTCGATGTCATGAACAAAAACGTATATGAATGTTGTACATCACATTTATTAACATACATTGTCCTATGGGCTAATTTTGCGCACATTTTTGCTTCTACTATCCAAACGGCTGGATCAATTCAACTAAAATTTTGGGTTTATTGCCATTTGGTCTAATCCCATTTGGTCCAATAGCCATTTGGTCTAACTTCAATTGGTCTAAACCCATATTGTCTAATACTAATTTGTCTAATAACCATTAAGTCTAACATCCAATTTATCTAACAATCAAAATGTCTAATAGCCATTTGGTCTAATGCCCATCTAGTCTAATGCCCATTTCGTCTACTACCATTTGGTCTAATAACCACAAACACAATTTGGTCTAAATCCAATTTGGTCTAATATCCATCTTGTCTAATATTCATTTTGTCTAATATCCATTTGGTCTAATACCTAATTGGTCTAATATCCATCTGGTCTAATATCCATTTGGTCTAATATCCATTTTGTCTAATATCCATTTGGTCTAATATTTGTTTGGTCTAATATCCATTTGGTCTAATGCCAATCTGGTCCAAATAGATATTAGACCAAATGGATATTAGACCAAATGGATATTAGACCAAATGGATATTAAACCAAATGAGTACTAGACCAAATGGGTATTAGACCAGATGGATATTAGACCAAATGGATATTAGACCAAATGGATATTAGACCAAATGGATATTAGACAAAATAAATATTAGACCAGATGGGTATTAGACCAATTGGCATTAGACGAAATCGGTTATAGACGATATGGATATTAGACGATATGAGATTTAGACCAGATGAACATGAGACTAAATGGCTATTAGACTAAATAGTTATTAGCCTAAATGGTTATTAAACTAAATGGTATTAGACCAATTGGAGTTAGCCAAAATGGTCATTAGACCAAGTGGGATTAGACCCAAATGGCAAGTCACCAACATTTTGTAATCAGACGTTTTTGGTGCAGTGCTTCTGTGTACGATGAGAATACACCATAGGAAAAATCGGACCGTGATCGGGTCACCCACCTTTAAAAGATACATCTCATCATTAAGCTGGGCCATAACCACCAGCGCATCATCTCGTTGCCTTACTCAAAAGTGGCACATCGAATACTTACGCAAACGTATTAGACTAGAGAATGAAACAAAATACCACGACCCCCCCCCCCACACACACACACACACTAACCTAGTTTGCAGGGGTTTTTTGCAATGTACTTTGAAAAGAAACTGGAATTAACGGCGAACGAAGCCAAAATTCTTGATCCGGATTGCGATGTGCAACAATTAAAAGCTGATAATTTCAGTGTCGTCAACACCTTCAGGGTTAATTAAGTCTTCTCCTCAATTAGCTATCTCTTATCAGTATAAACTAAATTCATGTTTTTGTTTTGAATTTTTAAGGAAAACGGATTATCTAAATGCTGAATGAACTCTTTCCCTCTTGTAGGACTCTTAGTGGATTCTGTACAGGCCATAGAACCATTTTGGGGTTTCCACAAGATTCGATCAGTCGCGATTGCTCAAAGATGTTTCAAATCGTGTAGCAACATTTTGTGGATGCATTTTGTCCAATTCTGAAAATCTGCATAATATTGAAATACATCTTCTGAAATATCTCTAACGTAACGATTTTCGGGCAGAATGTTTTCATAGAAACTACCAAAATATCAAGGCACCCCTCGAATCGAATAAAAGCATTTTTTCTGGTAATAGCAGAACTGAATGTAACTTGTTGCTACGTGTTATACATGCACTTGAGCCTCCAAAATTAGAATATGGCTCTGATAATATCTGCAAGAAATTAGCAAATTTGCAAATTTTTTCCGTATACGGACAACTTTCGTTTAAAAAAGTAAGAAAATGTTGTGTTAATGATATATAGAAAGAAAAGAAAGCAAAACAATATAATTATAATAGAAAAAGAGAGAAAAATAATTGGCAACCGCGCTTTGAACCTGTTTGTGTAAAATCATATGACCAAAGAAGAAATTACTTTGTACATTCAGATGATGGACCCTGGATACGACAAAAATTAGATTGATTTTGACGAAAATGTATAAAAATAAAGTTCATTTTATTGATCAAACGTTTAAGAATTTGTTTTAAACAAACGCACATTTCAGCTTCTTGAGACGAAAAGAAACTTAACGAGATCGAGATATGAAACATGCATAATGAAAAATGTTTTAAACTAACTGGGAAAACCTATTAGCAGATTATATAGGTGCCCATGTACCCCCCTTAAAACTAAATTCTAACGTGATTTTTAGAACAACTATGCCATCTTCTTCAAGAATTCTGATGTTACCAAAATAAATATTGTCCCATGGGGTCCGTTTGGCGGCCATCTTGGATTAAGAAAGATTAATCCTACAAAGTGTGATAAAGGTCATTGCACTTTTGATTCAACATTGTACAGGGGCCAAAATTTCAAAATGCATGGATCTTAACAAATTTGGTGTCAAAGTGTAGCTATGAGCATGAGCAATCTAGAAAAAGTATAGTTTGCACTATCTGGGACGTTTAGTTAGGTGGTAAAATTCGGTGTAAAGTTACCACTTATCAAAAATTTGTATTGTTTTGTATGGGAATTAGGACTACTCATCATCAGTCTAAATTTCCAAACCGATAAACCAAAACAGAAGATCCAAAATTGTGGAGGAGGTGGAAAACTGTTGCACTTTCCAGATTGCTCATGCTCATACCAACAATTTGACACCAATTTTGTCAAGATTGAAGCATTTTGAAAATTTGGCCCCCTGTACAATGACCAATCAAAAGTTCAATGACCTTTATCACATTTTCACCCATATCTCTGTAACTGAACATCACAATATGCCAAACTATATATTTTCTGATTCCTTGTGATGAGACGAATCATTTGAGATACTTTTCAACTAAATTGAACCACTTTGTACGATTAATCTTTCTTAATCCAAACGGACCCGGGGGACAATATTTGATTTTGGTAACATCAGAATTCTTGAAGAAGATGGCATAGCTGTTCTAAAAATCACGTTAGAATTTAGTTTTAAGGAGGGTGCATGGGAACCCATATAATCTGCTAGACGATATAGTGTGATACCGATATTTGCTCATAACAAAAAAATCAACTCAAAATCTAGAAGTATGTTATGTTTTCGAGGTTATCTATTGAACCATATAGACAAAAAAGAGGCCGACTGGATCACGCAAAGAATGGACCATCAAAATGCATGGGATGTGGGCAATTTTAAAATCATTCCCTTAAATCATAACAAAACTATGAACTTATGAACTGCTTTCGCTTATGCCATGACATTTGTCCTAACATTACGGCGCGGTGCAGTGTTTGGTCCGACACTCATGCTCATGCTCATACCAACAATTTGACACCAATTTTGTCAAGATTGAAGCATTTTGAAAATTTGGCCCCCTGTACAATGACCAATCAAAAGTTCAATGACCTTTATCACATTTTCACCCATATCTCTGTAACTGAACATCAGAATATGCCAAACTATATATTTTCCCTCCGTGTTTGGTCCGACTCAACCCCAACATTTCGTTCAATCCCATGACTACTGATGTGCATGTTTGAGGGGACTGCCCTGGGGTATCATAGTCCAGTCGTATACCATCTCTGACGCGTCGATGGGCGCGAGGGGACCTGAGTGAGCGATTTGTTATGATTTATTTCCATTGGTTTACCATCTTTTTTATCTCAAGGCGATAGTTAGTTTCTTTGGTTTGACCAATCATGTTGTTTTGGCCAACTCAATAGGCCGATTTTGGTCTCATAAATCCAGAATTGGATCAACTGAACCTTTAACCATGGAGTTGCATTGCGTGCGAATTAATCTCACAGAAAAACAACAAAACAAAAAAAGAAAGAAAAAAAGTAGAAGAAAGAAAAAGAAATCTATACCCTTTAGTAAACAGGCTTTCTTGTTGTTTACACGCGAATGACGATCTTGTACAGTGTATTCAAGGTGGCATAGACGGAGTTAAAGGAAGACAAAACCTTATTATGCCTACTTTTCTGTGAAGGACAATTGGGTTTATAGTCAGTCCGCCTTAGGGGTGTTTTGTGAGGCGGGCGCTAATTACGCCTCTGTGTCACAGTTCTATCCATTCCGTGCAATCGAGCGACACAAGATTCAAGTCACGCAATGCCAGGTCTGCAAATGGAAAAGGAATATCTGTATATTGCAATTGTCACGCACTATGTGATGGAAACTGAACCCCCGACCGCACAAAACTCTACCCCTCTTCGGGATCCATGCCAAACTTTTTTCGAAGGTTCCCCCTTTCTCAGGAGTTCTCTCTCTCGGAGGAGCGAAAAGTGTATCAATTTGGGTTTTAAGCTGGCATGGAAGTTTAGTTTGGCTCGGATTGTATTTTCAAACCGGTTGCCAAGTTTTACCTTTCATAATGGGAATTAATTGTCTATGTTGCTTGAAAAGGGGGCACATTTTGAGAACTATTTGGGAACCACTTTGCTATAAAAATAAACAGAAGCACGTGTTGAAAACAACGTGTTAAAAACTACTGTAAAAACGTCGTTTCAACTGGCAGCTCAGTGGGATTCGAAACGCGAAAATAACTGTAAAAACGTTGTTTTAACTCTTGTTAGTCTGACTAATAAACAAAGGTATGAGCACCACAATCCTAGTTAAAGTAGCGAGTTGCATACTGGGGTGGGGGAGGGGGGGGGAGAGAGGGGGGGAGGACATTCCTTTCTTCGCGATACTACAAGGGCGATGCTGCACCAATAAGGATTTTGAATAATATCCGTAGAAACAAAACACTACTATATACATTCTTCTTCATAAATGTCAGTATACGTACCACGCAAATCTTTTATTTTACCTGGATGACATTATGGCATTCGGGACTAACAACCCCACCAAAAGTCTAAACCGTAGACCTTAAGCCTACATACACTCTCTAGCTCCAGTCCTAATTCTAACACCATAGAATCAATCTTATAAATACCAACAGCCTGACCAATGGGTTAAAATCCTCATATAATTCGGGGTCCGGGCCCTTAAAGTGTGGACATACAGTACGCCCAGTCAGGTGCTGTTTTTTCGGTAGGGTTTTATTGTAGGTTTATGGATTACCAGGTTTGGCACGCCGCTAGACCGTTTCTTTTTCATTAGTCCTGATTATTGTTATTATTTTTTATGAGCCTTAAAGCTTCGTATGTTGATCCTGATATGCACCGTGTATCAAATTAAATATATATTGTAGTATAGGTGTCATTGCGCACTTCTTGTACTAACTTTATAATGAATAGCTGCAACTTGTGTATTACATCTTGCATTATGATTCTTTTGCTTTGTCCGTATATTTGTCTATAAAAATAAGTTTTGTTTTTGGCGCAAATAGCCTAAGTAGCTGCAGACGCCATTAAAATCCAACAACAACAACAACAATCCTCATATAAGAGGGGGAGAGTGTGCAGTAGGCTGAGGAAAAGTCACCTTTCCCTTGGCTCAAAATAACAGGTTGGGATTGTCCCGCTCTTATTATTTAAAATGATTTTGATATTATAGGCCTACAAATCATATGGTTAAAAATATCATTTGACTTGTAGCAGCAAAAATGGTGCATAGATTTTCAAAGAATGCCCCTTTAATCAGTCCACATGACCTCTCACCCCAATAAGAATACACCACATGAATGTGGGCCAGTGGTTCTTTAAGTTTGGCTGCAATTGGCCCAAGCGTTTGGGCAGCAGATAACAATTACAAAACTTTAACCAAAATGACCATCAGACATACACATATTACACTACACATATTAAATACACATATCACATACATAGTAAAGTAAATTGTCGTGCCGAGCAAGCTCGTGCGCGGAGTGCCCATCTCTCTTTCCTTAGCGTTTAGGCCAGACTCCTCCGTATTATTTTTGCTGTGGGGGTTTCGCCACTCCTCCCGCACAGCGAGTCTGTTACTTTCCCAGTATTGAATAATGCTGGTACCCATTTATACATCTGGGTGGAGTGGAGTAATTGAGGTAAAGCGCCTTACTGAAGGGCACAACACGTTGGCCGCAGTGGGACTCGAACCCACGACCTTTAGAGTGCGGGACGAGCGCTCAATCCACCAGACCACACGTGCACATACATACATACATACATACATACATACATACATACATACATACATACATACATACATACATACATACATACATACATACATACATACATACATACATACATACTACATACATACATACATACATACTACATACATACATACATACATACATACATACATACATACATACATACATACTACATACATACAGACATACATACATACATACATACACACACATACAGAATGATAGTGATTTTTTAGTCTTGCTCTGAGCAAGCTCGTTGGCAAGACAACATTATCTGCTGAAATTATACCAGATTCATCACTATTTAGACTTTTGGGCAAGTGTACGCCATGTACCCCACTTCGCCCCCCCCCCCCCAGTGAACTTCGCTCCGGTGCACTAAAATGCTAAAAACTTCTTAAAAAGCTTCTAGGTAATCGTTCTCTCATTCTTTCCGGTCATTTTAGCGAAAAAATGTGAAGGTAGCACCTTCACCGGGGTTAGGGTAGCCGTCAAAGTCGAAGAGTGGGGGGGGGGTGGTTGCCACCCAAGGATATTTTATGGTGCATTTTTGAAAATATTATGCACAGTATGGCTCTAAAACTCTATGTTTATGTAAAACTAGCCAAATGCCATCATTTAGAGCTGAAAACCACATGAAAATCCGATATTCCTGCGATTTTTAGCGCAAAATTGGATTTTCGCCTATTTTCGGTGGAAATGCCAATTTTGCCGACTCGCGGACTTGATGACGTCATTTGGACGCCATACTAGGTATGTTGGTACTTATTTTGGTATCAATGGAAAGAGGAGGACCATAGCTATCCATTGGTATCAAAATCATAAGCATCGGGTGCTTTATAACAAATTCTCGAGGGGGGGTGGTTTTTTTTTTTTTTTTTTTTTTTTTTTTTTTTTTTTTTTTTTTTTTTTTTTTTTTTTTTTTTTTTTTTTTTTTTTTTTTTTTTTTTTTTTTTTTTTTTTTTTTTTTTTTTTTTTTTTTTTTTTTTTTTTTTTTTTTTTTTTTTTTTTTTTTTTTCCCTCTATTGCTCATGAATAAGAGTGAGAGTTTATGGCAGTGGAATCTCGTATATTCCAAACAGGCCTATGCATATTATTTTGCAGGAAGGGGTATAATGTCCCCCCCCCCCTAAAGTCCAATTGGGAATTTTGTCTCCCTTCCATATTACCACGAGCAGATGGCAAAATACCAAAGCTTTTATATTTGGAATTTTTGTGGTCAGACAATATTAAGATCTTCCTCTTATGAACCAATTCCATATAATTATGCCCATAATATGGGTCGCATTTTCACCTTCTTCTCAAGCGTGTTGCCTAACGTATTGAGTTTTGACCAATAGAAGTTTTTCAAAGCGGTGTTAACATCTTTCTCTTTTAGACGATATGTACTAATTTTATATAATTATGCCCAGGATATGGGTCGTTTTCTCACCCGCTTCGCAAGCGTGCTGCTTCACTGTATTGAGTTTTGACCAATAGAAGTTTTTCAAAGCGTTGAGCTTTATTAAAGAGGAGTTACCCGATTTAAGCCTATAAATTTTTCATCTTGATAGAAAGGCCTTCACCCCAAAACCCCATCTGTAAAGTTTCGCGCCGATATTTCAACCCGTTTTGAAGTGAGAGCTAAAACATGTGTAAAATTAATACTGGTCGACCAAAATGGGGCACATATTCGCTCATAACATCCGAACCAAAACTCCGTTGGGGCCTAAAATCTACACAGGGTAAATGAGAAAAAGAGTACATGTATAGCTTTCCTCCGATACCAAAATTTTGACCACTGTTTCGGTAAAATCTGGGGTGCCTTGGGACGAGGCTATTTGCGCTCGGACCATGGACCTTTAAGCATGCAATGTAAAGCTTGTGTGTTCAAAGCGTTGAACTTATCCGAGGTTGAACGATTTTCCAATGGAAAGCTCGCTTGTTCAACGCGTTGAGCTTATTACCAATACAAAACTTGTTTGTTCAATGTGTTGAGTTTTTTTAGCAATCACTGTAAAAAGGCTGTTTAAAACTTTTAAACAACTTGGAGAATGCACGATTCTCAATGAAGAGGTATCATCCTCGCAATGAACGGCCCAACTACCAATTAAAGAAACAGAAGATTTTAAAAAGCTATAGGGTCCTACCGGGGGGGGGGGGTTCTCAACACAAAATGACCATACAGTGACGTGCCACAGACATCGGTCTCATTTTCAGCCTTCTGGTATAGCAATGACCCCTTTTTCATGCCAATTTTGGTATAGCAATGTGTCGTTTTTTCAAAATTTTCTCAAATTTATTGGCAAATAAGTCAAATTTTCTCAATCGGAAGCTAAAATTTTCTAAAAATCGTTGGAAAATTAGTCAAAATTCCTCAATCTGAAGCCAAAGTTGTCCAAATTTGCTTAAAATGTCGAAATTTTGAGGAAAAAATGGCAAATTTGGGTTAAATTTGGCGCAAAATTTGCATCTCTGGTATAGTTATGGGTCCTTTTTTTGGCAAAAAATGGTATAGCTATGGGTCCTACTTCCAGACTCTCGGGGGCCCGTCCCTACCCAACCAAACTTGATACCACCACCCACCCCACCCCCACCCCCCCCCCCGTGGGGGGGGTGGGGTCCCGACGAACTTGACAACTGAACGGAAGTTGTTGACCAAGAACAGGTTCAAGCAGGATGGCGCCCGCAATAATCTGATACCCATAGCAACAGATTGCCTTTTCGGGTCCTTGTGGAAAGCTCTTTACTACTTCCTTCGCTGATTAGTGCACTTAATATCCCATTGGTTACTGGGTCAAGTCCTTGGCTCATACACCTTTCCGAATTTGATAATGCCATAGGATTTTTTGTTGGATCAATGTGAATCAGTGCTCGAACCACAGTTAGCGGAGCCATTTTGAACTTGGTAACGGTCTTAATTCTAACGTGCTCTCCGGGGGGCACTCACCTATGAAATGATATGGGTGTAAGGCTTTCGTTTCCAACCGCCTGGGAGCTTCGGTGACAGACGGACGGAAAAATAGTGGGTCTTTGGGTGAGAGACAGGCCTAATTGCCCAAAATAGTGCTTTCAGAGTGACAAAATTGCAAAATGTTTCGAAAAAGAATGGGGTCTTTAGGGTGAGTTTTTTCGAATTTTTCAAACAATGAAGGTTTCTTCCCTGGGGGAGCCCAGCCCCCACCCCTACCCCACCCCCCCCCCAGGTTTGGTGTTTGTAGTTTTGTTGGGTTTGGTGGTTTGGGAATAGTAGGGTGTGGTGTGTTGTTATGATTAGGGCAGGTGAGTGGTTGGGGTTGTTGGGGTGGTCGGGTGAAAAAAAATTTCACATTTTTCTATAAAAATAGGGTCCTGTTTTTGGTGACAAGTTGTAAAGTTTACCAAATATGGGGTCTGTCTTTGGGTGAATTTAAAAAATATGGGTGTCTTTGGAATTGGGTGACAACGATGCTGAAAAGGGGTATAGGTCTTATTAAAAGCCTTACCTACGCTTGGCTTTCCAAGAATGAGCTCCAAGCCGATTTAAATATGGACGTTATATAATATGCTGTTTCATGCCAGTTCAAAACATTCCTTGGAAGAGCATCCTCCACACAAAACATCTGGATCTCGGTGATATAACTGCTATCTCTACAATCATTAGCACAGAGGAGAGCGTAGTTTGGACGGCATTTTGATTTTCGAGCAAAGAACAATCAAATCAGATCAGAGGCTTCCAGTCCAAGACCAAACAGAGGGCAGAGCACTAACCTTTCTGTATGCGCATATGCCTCGGGCCCGGCTTTATGGGAACCTCATGCGGATAAATACATCTGGTAAAGAATTTCACTCATGCTCTGACAAGTGCCCTGCTTTAACACTTTACTATCACCAGTCGTGTATTCAGATTTAAGCAGGGCCTTGAATAACAGCCCCTGTTTTTTTTAAACTCTGCAAACAACATTTTTGCGGTGATAGAAATGCGCGACTTTGACGATAAGCGTGTTTGTGTTCGTCGCGTTTGGTTTATATTGGTCAAAAACACAACGCGTTGGTAAAAAAAAAATATTTTGTCATACTTCTCATTGTTTTTCTATTGATTAAATTCTGACGCGTTGAACAAACAAGCTTTCTATTGTTGGCCAAAATCTCAAAAATATTGAACAAAAAAAAAACACCCCTAAAAATAATGGTAAGAAGCTGTGAAATTGTAGCTAACTTTCCATTTAATATAGGATGCATGGTTTGAATTTTTTACTACTTAGTTCTCCAGGCATATAGGATGAAAATAATAAACATTCACAAGAACTTCAGCGCGTTGGGGCAAAAATGAGAGAGAACTAGAACTTGAGATTCTTATTTTTATAAGAAATAGAGTAAAAAAGAGTGATTCGGAATATTCTATAATGTCATAGTTACCCATTTATAACAGTGGATCGTGCTCGTCCCCATTGTTTCACCCCATAGAACTTGAGATTCTGCCTTTATTAAACTAAAACCTTCGATATATATTTAGACCCCCATACACTAATATAGCATTGCGGCAACGTTTAATTTGTGATATAACGGTCTCAAATAGCGCAGGCAATACAGGGAACGCGACCGGTCTTTCCTTGTGTAAGCCATATGCTTGTTCACATGTATTCCAAACCATTTTGTGATTCCAATCAAAGGCTTCGTTTTTTTCCTGGCAGTTAGTATTCTCAAGACACGGAAGAAAATGTCGAAGACTGTAACCCCTTGACACTTCAATACTTCACTCTCCAAAGGGTTTGTCTCAGTATTTTTTCCCGCCATCTAAAATCTACGCGGCGCGGCTTATTGGGATTTGTTTGCTTAAATTGAATGTGAGTACCTACTGAATACTGAGATGAATATGTTCCTGAATTTTTCTTTCATGAATAAACTTTTGCACTTCCTGCGTTTTTTTAAATTCATGCCATATGTCTGGAAAAACTTTGCTTTTTTGTCCACCAAATCAGTAACTAAATCGGCCATTTTATATTCTTTACATTAAAAAATCTCTCAACCTTTTTCGCCCAATTTGGCTTTTTAATACAACAATGTAAATCCCCGTCTTAAGCAATATAATCTTGAGTTTTAGACATCTCAGGCATGGCAAACACAACACAGGAGTCTGTCTGACACACACATCTGCTGTAGGCCATTTGGCCGTTACAAATCATTAAATCATACATTTGGTTTTCTAGGCGTGTCAACTAGTGATTCACTCATAGCTCAGTCCTTCTGAAAATACCTATTAGTTTTAGTGGTGTGATTTAGGTGCCTGCCTCAATTTCTAATCCAGTGTAAGGTGCTGTAGTAAAAACACTCCTACAGCCGCGTAAGTTTTTGACCACCACCCATGCTTCCAGGAGCAGGTCTCCCTCACTAAAACCTCAAAGGGCAGCTATTGGGTTTTCTTACTATTTTGGACTTAAATTTTTTTCCCTCAACCAACCTGAAAAAAATGAAAATTTATATATTTAAAAGAAGCAGTAGCAGATTCGAACCCGAGACCACTGTATCATTAGGCAGCTACTTACCACATACCAGCGAGGAATTGGTGTGCCAATTTTCAATTCGAATTCCTTGATTAACATTTTACGGAATAAATCGCTAACGCTATTGTGGTCCATCAAATCTAATATAATGAATAGCATACTCGGAACGGTGCCCAACCCTGCTCCAGGAGCATCAAATGAGTGGGTGTCAAAATCTCACAACACTTCACACCTAACCAACTCCAGAAAGAGTCTTTTTTATACAGCCCCGTCTGCCTATTTGAAAATCAGGGTCTGAACTAATTTTGAGGATGTTTCCTTACATTTACTCTTACTAGGAAATACAAACAAACAACAATATCACGCCAAACTACTGGTTAAAATCACCAACTAACCAGATTTTCAACATGATGGTGACAATATTTTTGAGTCCATCCCTAACGCATGGACATCATATGCCCCGCACTAGATGCTCCATAGTCGGTTAGGCTCATAAATTGCCTAAACTTTGTTGTCCAAATGCCATTTATTTGGAAAGCATACCAGTCTACCATGTCAAAGCCCGAAATTACATCACGATTTCTTAAGATAACTAGTGCATTTCACACCACACCACACAACCACACAACACAACCCCCCACACACAACACACACACACACACCACACACACCACACACACACCTCACACATACACACAAAAACAAACATACGCACACACTACATACACATACATACAACCACATACATACATATACATACAAACACATCACTTTTTAGCTAGAGTATAAAAAAAAAACAGGTACTATATATATCGATTTCAGTTACTATAGTAAGAAAGAATTTGTACAAAAACTTTTTTAAAAAACATTTTTCTAAAAGGTCACTTTCTAGTTTTTCTACTAAACTAACTCATTTTCTTAGCCAAGAGATTTGCGCCCGCAAGCCTATAACGTTACTAATCTAAAAAAAGTCCTCTTTTCTACCTGTTGACGGAATACGCCCCCAATACTATTATGCTATTTTATTCGTTATAGGCAAGATCTAAAAAGAACCTAAATTTCCTGTAAGCTCAAAAAAAAAAATAAAGAACATTTCGTAATTCTATAATGAAACATTTGGACTTACAGATACATTTTGTACAGTGCAAATTGATTTTAATAGTTCTGAACAGAATCCTTAGAGATTTCTAGGCTAGTCTTCAGTGGTTAATGGGGCATTTCGTGATCCACAACCTCGTCCCCCCGACTTACCTCAAACAAGTTGAGATTTTAATATCATCTGAACCGTACGCCTTAGTAATCCACGTGTACCTAATCTTACGTGCAAATTCGGTAGTATCTGTAAGAAATTTGCAATTTTGTATTTTCTGTCCGTAAACGGACAGAAATTACAGCACAGTAGCCTATGGTACCGTGGGAAACAAGCAATTGCTCATAACACAAAACCGCAAGATCGGGATCAACTCTAATTTTGTGAATAAGCTTTTCTCAGGGATATCTAGTGAACAATGAATAAAACAGAAGGTGCTGAAATCACGAAATGCACCTTTAAAGAAACAACAATGTTTCCATAAAACCTAAATAGCTCTTTTAATGGCGCTATTTTAGATGGGGTCCAACCAAAGGATAACTAACAATTTTTCCCGGCAATTTTTCCCCATGAATTCGTTGCACTTTCTGAGCGAAATAGATATAGCAATTCTACAAGAAAAGTAACGGTTTCACGACGTCGTGTCCGCCAGGCACGCAAGATCATACCCAGATAATTTAGCGGTCATTGGCATATACTATCGGAGTCGACTTGAAAGTGCATATGAACGTGCAGTGGCTATGGATGTGTACGCTCGACCTACTTTACTACTATGCTCTGGCTTTTTGCTTTTATTTGCAATAATGCTGTGCAAATCATTGGGCAGATTCGGCGGGACCTTCGCCTATCTTGATACAGTCAACGTGCTCTAAAGTGTGCTGCCTATCAGAAATATAACGGAATTTAGCTTCACACTTTTTTGGGTAACTTTTGGTGTTCATTATTACACCAATCAGTTGAAATTCCACACTTCTTGGTGTTATTTTTACATTACTGAAATAACACCAATTTTCTTCTGACAACAAACTTTAAAACGACTAAATACTACTTAAAGGTCCAGGAAATGCAAATAGAATTGATGAGGTTTTTGTCAAGTCTCAAGGAGGGTCTAGAAACAATTCATATTTGTTTGGTGATGACATCATTCTTAGATTAGTGAAACTTTTGATTTTCAGAGAGTAATAGACAGTTCCAGGTGACTGGTGTGAATCTATTCATGACACTGACTGAAAATCAATAGTTTCACTAATGATGTCACTGGTAGTGTATTCTTTTTTCTTGCCCTGTTTATTGGAATGGAATGTCCCGTAAAGATTTGTAGTAGGTTTATCATCTCATTTCCTGGGACCTTTAAAGATGCCTTGAAATCCCATGATCAGGAACTAAATTACACAGTTAAATTTTGCATTTAAAATAATAATTTAATATGCAGACATTCTGCCAACAAATGCCCGTCAATTCTGTAAAGACATGAAAATGCTGTAAAATTTCCAGCACACTGTATCGCTATAAAATTCAGAAAAACTGTAGAATAGTTTACTGCAATTTTCACAACATATGTGTATTGTACAAATAAATAGTCATTTGTTGGCAGTATTACAGCACAGCATTATACTTGAAAAATACAAAAATAACATTATTTTGTTTACTCTAACTACCCTTAATTTCAAACTTTTGTCACTTTCTCAAGACACCGAGGCAACTTGAGCTTTTATTATGCCAATCAATCAAAAAACACAATACAAACACAAACAACATCACAAAGAATTATAAGGTGGGTGACCCGAATATGGCCCGATTTTTCATATGTTGTTTAAATTTTACCGGGGTAATGAGAAAAATATTATTTTTTTCTTATACCAAATTCTCAATTTTTATGAAGTGAAAGGGGGAGGAGGTTGTAGATCGGGTCACCCACCTTTAAGAGGAGAATCACAATCAGTATCACAAATGGGAAGTAAGTCACAACAAAATCATATGTACATGTAAAACCTAAAACCCACTCTAAGACCTGAGACGAATACACTTAGGTATATTAATCTCAGCTAAGACGCCACTTTTATTTTTGACATTTGTTAATATATGGATTTGGTGCAATAATTGAAGATTCACACGAAGGGTTAGGGGTCGAAACGTATCAAAAAAAGAAGCGCTATCTGTAATTGAGTTCTGTTTTGCATGGTTTAAGGTATAGCGGCAATTCATGCCTTTTTAACGGGGCATGCACCTGAAAAATAGCTAAAAATTGGGTAGGGATATGCCAAAACCAAGCCTCAGACTCAAGGGCCTTTCAGAGCCAAAATAAGGGTCATTGGATGGCCATTAGATCAATCGAGGACTGAGTTAATGGGCGGTAGTGAGCAACATGCGATAAACATGGCAATCTGAAAAAAAATATATATGTCGAAAAAATTAAGAGAAAAAGTTGATGATTCGTGAATTTGTCTGGGAAAAATCTAATTTTTGTAAGATTTTAGTTTAGATTTTAGGGTGTTTAAAGTATAGGAATTGAGGATTTCGGGGTAGTGCATAAGGTCTTCTGCACTCCCGTTGGTTACCCCTCTGAAAACCACTTTGCCGTTGGAATTTTTTACCAAAACTCTGGTCATTAATAGGGTACATCAACACGACCACATAACAGAAAAAATGAAAATCGGTTGCACTGATTCAAAATGGCGGCCCAAAAACCGATTTTTGGAATACGCACCAAATTCTCCCGCCCAAAAGTGACCACTTTTTCCTTAAAATTTGGCTCATAATATATGATATCAATACAATTCATTCTGAAATAAATTCAAAAAGTTACTCTCGTGCGATTTAATGGGCAAAACAAACTTTTTTTATGCTAATGAGGATAAAATGCCATGACCGGTTTGATTTTTTTTTCCACCAAAATATGCTTAACTTATATTTAGGCAATTACATAAAATCTTGGGCAATATAATTATCATTAAAACATGCGCGCGAAAAACGAAATCCTGGGTCCACATGGACCCCCTCTTATGCACTTAAGTGTTATTAAACATGGCCGGATTCATTCAATATCATTCATTGGGTGTGAGACATAAGTTTTGGGTGGCCATATCCGCGAATTCCGGTGTGAAGTAATTATAGTCCGCCGGGAGCTACAGTCCATAGACGACAACAAATAAAGCGTGAAAACTAATGTTGCGTGAAAAGTCAACTGAATCGAGTTCCCTATTCTTTACCGTTATAGCCGAACTGTGAGTACGACGGACTAATTACTTATACACCGGCTTTGATATGCACAACACGCATGCTATAAGAGGTTCTCTCCTCTTCCCGGGTTATTTAGTCCATATTGTTTGGAAGATTTAAAACGTGTTAGGCTTTGTAAGTCTTCAAAATTACTAATTTTACAAAAGATGGAAAGTTTCTAAAACGTTTATCATCTATTTTAAATAAATAACGTTTTCAATCATTTTTTTAAAACTTGATTAGGCGCTGTTTCCATGGAATGAAAAATGGTTTTGTTTACGTACTCTCAAATTAAAGAACTAAAGGAAACATTTCAATTTAAGAGCAAGTAATCGTCTTCAAGAACGGAAAGCAAACAAAACAGATAAAATAAAAACACAATCAAAGACACTATGACACGTCTCGTCTTCATTAAGTTATATATAAAACAGGTGTCGACATTCTTACGAACTAAACTGTCTTGCATGACTTGTGCGCGAGTGTCTTGCACAGAGACGTTACAGATACGTGACTCTGTCTTACTATCATGACTATATGTGTCTCAAAACTTGTTTGGCGTGATGTTTCCATTGCCAAGACATAACTGCAATTTACTTGCCAGAAGACGCGAGTATATAAGGTACGTGATTTGTAATACTATACTTAGGGTCATTTTTCTGTATAAGATTATAATCAAGACATACTCACACCTGGTTACAATGATTAAGGCTGCCAAGCAAGACTGGCTGAGCTTATGTCTTCGTGAAGAGGTATAGACCAAAATACCTTACCTTCCCTTCGTGCCCTTAGATTTTTAAACCAATTTTGGGGCAAAATTCGCTGATTTCCCTTTTTCCCCAAAATTTGGTGATTTTTGGGCCCCAAAAATTGCCGAATTTTGCCAAAAATTCGCGTGATTTTTCTTTCGGCCGGGGGGGGGGGGGGCAAACTAGGGGGGCAGAAAAATGGGGGGGGGGGCGAAAAGCCCCCCATGCCCCCGTGCGCCGCCATGTGGCATACCTCCAACGCCTTGTTTTTCATTTTTTGTCTTGTCTCTTCACTCCCCTGGATTCCAACTGCGTTCCATCCATTTGTGTGTCTCTCCTTCTCTACAGTTCTCCGCCATGTTGTTTTCGGTCTACCCACTTTTTTTCGTTTTCCTTTCTGGTTTCCATGTTAGAGCAGTGTAACAATAATGTTATCCTCCTGGGGTTATCTTGCTTTCCACCTGATGACATGACCTATCCATTCCCACCGTATTCAGATTTTACAAAAACATTTCTGGCTTTATTAATTCTCTGCTTTGTAATTTTCTCCACAACCCTCTTTACCAGTGGCGAAACCAGCGGGGGGGGGGGGGGGGGCATGGGGGCGGCGAGCCCCCAAACGGAACCCCTGGCCCCCCCCCCCCCTTCTGCCCCCCCCATGACTGACCTTTTGTACAGTTCTATGGAGAAGGACCCAAATTAGCCCCCCTCAAAAAGAATGTCTTGGCACCCCTTCTTGCCCCCCCCCCCCCTTTGCAAAGGTCTGGTTTACGCCCCTGCTCTTCCTAACAATGCGCCAAGATTATGTGAATTTATCTCACCTCAATAGTCCTTCCCCATCTAATTGAACGCATCATTTTTCTTTGCTGTTTCTTCTCGAATTTTTGTTTTCCTGTCATTGATCTTCAATTCCGGTCTTCTTCTTTGCGGTCAGACCATCCTGTTTGTCCTTCTTTGGCAATTTGGTTTTGAAGAGGAGACAAGAGGCAAATATCGTCCGGCAAATCCAGATCTTCAGCTGTTGACATGAATCGCCATCGTACATGTCGTATGCCAGTATTATTGTCTTTAGTATCAGGGGTTCGTCCGTGAAACTTGAATCGTAATATACGTAACTTTTGCTGAGCGTTTGTTACGATTTCTAAACAAAGTTGTGAGTTTCACGTGCGTTCGCGAACAAATGACGTTAGACAGTCGTAGGAAAACCTTTTCGCATAACTAAGAAATATGATCCTTATTAGTGTCTTCTATTTTGGTGCATTCGTGGGTGCACTTAGGTACGAGTCCGCTGTTGAATGCCGTTTAGTAATATCGATTAATGGATATTAGAAGCATACGTTGTGTTTTGGGGTTATTGCAGACTTATTGAACGTTAAGTACTCGTAACTACCCCTCGACTATTAGAATTCCTCCTGGTTGATGAGAAAACCCTCGTTAAATGGCTTGTTATTATTCGCTGTGGACTTACTTTCGATAGGTATTATAAAAAAAGTTTCCTTAAAAAGGAAAGGGCGAGTCAAGGGAAATTCCAGGTAAAAGGTATGGGAAGGGAGTTTTTGCACGTTGACTATTTGGTGACTTTTTTGCACATATTAACTTAGCCGATGCATACATGAACGTCAGGTTTTTAACCAGAGTGAATAGGAGCTTCATATCCCTCTTACACTTTACTCGATTTTGTAAAGGGAAAATGTGACGCAACAATATACTATAAGAACATAATACCCCTTATTCGGGAAAAAAATCAACGCTAAATACTTACCCACCACAAGATTGACCACTGCAGACCCACCAGCAGAACTGGAAGCAATTCCAGATATTTTGCACGCCGACGGACGTAAAGTATTGTACAGCTCGATTCGGACACGTACCAACGTGTAAATAAAATTTGTGTAAATATTATTAAAACCTCCCAGTTGGAAATGTAAAGCTCACACGTTCAGCAACATTGTCACCCAATGACTTCATGTTATTTTCTTAAATTACTTCTGTCCCCCAAAGACTTAAATTTTCAAATATGTTTCAAAAATTTTCATCCACGCCAGTGCACTATTTCAATTTCATATACAAAGTAAAACATTTTTTTTATTGTTTCTATTATTTTACCTGTTATTCCACCGTAGTGAATCGTAAATATCACATTTTATACGAAGTGTGCAATTGCCAATCCTATCTATTACTTAAAAAATTAGATCAAAGGTCATACGCATCTAGGTAAAGGTCACTTACAAACTCACGTTTTTAGCTCTCATCAGCCAAATGGATTGAAAATTTAATTGGTGCAAAACTTTACAGAGGGGTTTGGGAGGAAGGCCGATCTATCAAGATGAAAACTATATCCTTATATCGGGCCTCCCCTTTAAGCATCCGTTAATTAAATGCCACTCATAACGATTTTAAAGCGCTGTTAACCAGCAAATCACTGTAAAAATTACAAATAAAAATATTCTTGACAACATATACTAAGTTCATACATTTTTCGTCAATATTCGTTTTTACGTGGTAAGCCAATGGCGATGTCTAAATTTGGGATGTCTTGGCCGCAATCCCATGTTGGCCTGTTACGCCCTCTATATTCATGTTTTTGTTTTAGTGTTACCCCGGCGTGTTTTTATTCCACACGCTCAAGACGGTAAGCATGTGTTGAAGTGTGATCGCTCTGTTATTTCTACTCTTTTGAACATTAATATCTTTTTGTAAATGTACGTTCATGTTTCGCTGGGCCTATCTTAGTGAGCACATATCCATATGACGTAAAAGTGCACAACATTTCATTAAACTATCATACATGTGGATTTTAGAGGATATAAACGCAACGAAATTTTCTGAAACACTGCTATTGAAAAGTAGGTCAAAACCAAGCGAATAGAGGGGGTAGCCCGTAGGCTACCCTCGCCCAAAAATAGATCGGCCTACACCGGCACAAGAAAAAGGCTCAGAACAAAGAGGGGCTATTTTTTCCTCATAGGAGTCATTCTTATAGGTTGGAAAGTCAAAAAAAATATTTTATTTAAAAAAATGAAAAGTAATATACTTTATATATCCAATAAACGAACAAAAGGACATGATTGAATATACAGGCAAGGTAAAGGCCTGCAGGCAGCAGGAAAAGGTATGTTAAGCAAGTGAAGAAGAGATACAATTACTAGCCGAGAGACTGCATGATTTTGTAAAGAATTCGAAAACTCGGAACGAGGCAATAGATGACGAATAAATTGTGAACTTTGTCAAGGCTGACTCAATATTTTGAAATGTTTTTGTGTGGGAATTAATAATCATCTCAAAGACGCAATTTCACCACAAAGATTGAGATGAAACGTAGTGATGTAATAAAGTAATTAGATGTGTAGTATAGGCCTATCTATTGCAGTGTTCTGTATAACAAAAATTGCGGAGTGTGAATTATTAAATAATTGATATTTTTATATGACGGGACATCGGTTGAGCTTAGCAATGTCCACAGTGATTAGTGTACATGGGCAAGACATTTGTACATGGAAAATACCGATTTGGTAGAAACATTAGGACGCCATTCTAGGGAATCTGTGAGTAGCCTTGAAGATGAACTAGATCAGAGCATGTATGTTGATGTATGTGAGTATGTATGTAAGTATGTAGGTATGTATGTATGGAGTATGTATGTATGTTTATGTTTCTTTCTTTCTTTCGTTCTTTCTTCTTCTTTCTTCTTTCTTTTTTTTCTTTCTTTCTTCTTCTTTCTTTCTTTCTTTCTTTCTTTAAAGTCTTTCTTGGCATTATTTTTCTGTGCGTGACTTGATAGATGGACCAGCTGTTGTGGATAGGAATGACATGTTTATACAGAAAACAATGATAGGCTTATTATGATTATTAACTTGCACATGTTTAATCTGTTTTTTTGTAACTTAATGTTACATGCACCGATGTTGCTTCAATTGCGCAATTACATTGATATTCAGCAATCTGACTGTATAGAATTGACATTATTGAAAAAGAGATCTGGAGTTGTATAATATCTAGTATTGGTCAGGACTGCGTCTCCCTTCATTTTCTGGGAATTATAAATACTGTTGTTGCCATGACAGATTGCTAACAAGATGGAGGGAATGGGAAGAGCGGACCGTTTGTTCACTTCCCACACCACGAGTGTGCTACGTGTACTCATGACAACACGTAGTTTTAATCGTAAATCTGGCTTAATCGTAGGACACACGTAGCCTACGTCCAAGTTCACGAACGCGTAAAAAAATCTTAGTAGTACCTTACGTCGTAACTAGCTATTCAGTCTTACGAGGCTTTCGCGAACGATACCCCTGGTCATTGATCCAATCCATACGAGGAGAAACAAAAAACCTGACATCACATCCCCTTGTTTGACACCAGTTTTCACTTGGAACCACTCTGTAGTCTCTCCATCATCAAGTACTGCAACATGCACTGTCACTGCTACATTAGTTTTACCATGTTGATTATTTTCTTGGATACCAATGGTTCTTATTTCCCACATTGCATCACCCGGTGAGATCGAATCAAATGCTTTCTCGAAATCGATGAAATTAATGTAAAAGGTTGTCTGCATCTCAAGGGATTGTTCGACTTATGTTTCTCAAGATGAAGATTTGTTCGGTTATGCTTTTTCCCTCTCGAAATCCAGCCTGCTCTGGTCTTAACTTCTTATTATGCCACAGTAATTCTGTTAAATCGTATCTTCCTAACTAGTATAAAAAAAATTATATTAATTTTTTTTAAATATTTTTATAATAATACCTTGCGGAAATTGGGAGGAGGGTGAATACCTCTCCATTTCACAATTGATAAGTACCTTTCTTTGGCAGCTTAATTATCAGTCCTTTCTTCCAGTCATTAGGTATGATTTCTTGGTTCCAAATGTCATTTATGATGTTGTGTAGTTTGTCAGCTATGGTCTGAATATCAGCTTTCAACAACTCTGGTTTGATCATATCTATGCCCCCGCCTTTCCCATTCTTAAGCTTTTTAATTGCATCAAAAACTTCTTCTTTACTAATTGCTTCTGTGTTAATGTTATCAAGCTCAGATATATTGGTATCCTCTATTTCAACTGGGTTCTGTGGAATTTCCCTATTCAATATCTCTTCAAAGTGTTCTTTCCATCTTTCCTTCTTGCCTTTTTATCTGTGATGAGTGTGCCTGCTTTGTCTTTTACCCCCGCAGCATGGCGTAGCAAAATAATGGTACAACGAATTAAGGCTTGTGTCAAGCAAGACATGACTGACCTTCTAAGACGCCAAAGGCAAGTCATGTTCTTCGTGACGGTGACTTGTCCGAAAACAAAATGTAAGTTGATTTGAGACATAATTTGTTCTTTTTATTTTCGTATTATTTTTTAATATTTTTTTTTCGTGATGGTAATCACGCAAGGATTGGATTTAGACACCAATCTATAATATATAATTAGGATATCGCTTAATTGCATTGAAAGACGCAATTTGGTAGCTCGCTATCACTTGGTGATCTTTGGAAGTCATGATTTAATTATCCAAATAAGCAAATGAAGTTTCGACAAAGATTGAAATCTATTTATATAAAGGAAAGTCTAGTAAACTTGTTTTAGCCACCGTATCATTACGGAAAAGTTCAAAAAACATCTGTTTTATTACTAGATGGTCTATACCAAAACGATTCGTATGGATGTAGCATATATAGCACGCAGCATGCCGCAACAAATTTGCCGTCAAAATGCAAATAAAACCACATAGGTATTCATCACGCATGGACTATTCCTTTATTCAATTCGTCAATGAAGAGTCACGATTTATCAATTGACCATGTTGACTGAGAGAAAGACATGCAACCTTAAATCGAGTGCACGCGATTTTATTCGGCTACGCGAAATTCGGCCTTCTATAGTGTGTTTGGAGAAAAAATGACAAGTGGTAAATAAGTTATGGTTGCAAAGATTACAGCCGCTTGAAAATCTCCAGATGAAGGACACATTCTCTGGTATTCATGCAAGCACATTCCATCATCCGTGCAAGAACTCTACGCAAGCGGGGGGGGGGGGGGGGGGCTGATAAATTTTGTCGTTTACAGGCACTATCGGTGATTTGCTATATCGTAAAATCGAAAAAAATCATAAAAAATCAGATTTTTGCATGTTTGTAACAAGCATAAACATACCCTATAAGTGGTAAGACAAGACCAAAAAATTAATAAGGACAAAATCTGATATTTTGGTATTAACTCTCCGTACGGACACTTATTACAACACGTAATTGAATAGAGATTTATATCTTTACGCACTGCTGTTTTCTGCCTTTTCTGACCATTTTTCATTGGAAAAAAATAGCTTATAAGAATTCTACAGACATTTTTTGTATCCTTCTCTTTTAAGCTATTCCGGCAAATTTCAAATATTTTGACTCTTTTGGGTAGATCACTGATAGTGCCTTTAATTTGCACGCTGGTTAATTCGAGTCTTTATCATGATATATAATGTTACCACAAAAAAGTTTTGAATATTTTGAAAACTATATATTTCTGGAGTTATTTGAAAAAGAGATGCATTGAATTGTGTACCACTGCAGAACTTGTTCCACGCTTTACAATGCTACTTCATTTGTAACCATAGCCGGTTTTAGAGCCGAGATACTGCCTTTAAGATGGTGGTGGGGTCAGGAAGGAAATGTGCTAAATATGGGCTGGCCTGGCATGGCCGGCAATGAACAAAACAAGCATCATGAGAAATTCAACTTACCCTAATATCATAATTCTTAGCGGGCCTGTGTAGCGCCTAAGTCATTGCGGGGTTCTTGGCGGGTCTTCTTGTCTTCAAACGAGCTGCGTGCAGTCTATTCCTAGTCCCAACGGTGACTCTTCTAATAAGAGTCACACACACAGTACTAGCTGCCATTAGAACTGAGTGTACACGAAATTGAAATTTCTCATGAAGATTTAAGCCACAAAATGTACTTCTAAAATTACCTTATAGATGTGTTCTCCTTACATTATAGAACATAAATATTGCAAGTAATTATTGCAGGCTTTTATCATTTTCAGAGAAAATTAGGTGAACATTTTTGCTCCATCCACACTTTCATTGACACCGACCTTCTATGGCACTTACTATGGCACTTACTACGAAGTATATAGTTACCTATTGGGACTAGTCTATTCCTAATTTTTTTTTCAATAATAATAATAATATTACCACACTTATATAGCGCAAACACAACAATGTTGTCTCAATGCGCAAGGCCATTATTATTACGCTGCCATCAGGACATCGTCAGAATCGTGTCGCGTCATTTACGTGTGCTGCTGGCCAATTAGTGCACTGCCTGTTAGCACTTAGATTGTGATATCCCCCATAACAGCTCCCCATATTTCGCTTGGGTCAACGAGGCATTGAGACTTGCCCAGGGACACAAACACGTTGACTTCAGCGGGGCTCGAACTTATGGGATCATGAGTCCTGCGCTTATCCGTTGCGCCACACGTGCTCAGAAAGATCTCTGCCATAACGGTGTAGCTATCTTCTCTGCAAGTGAGGTGCTGTAATTCTCCTGTTCCGCAGAGCACTCAGTTAAGTCTAAATATAGAGGCCTCCAGTGTTCTTTGTCCTGCTGCGGAGTGGTTTTCTTTGGACGCCCATTTCTTGGTCTGTCTGCTGACATCACCTGTTGCACGAAATTTCGATTTCAATTTCGAAATCATACTCTGGCTAACACCAATCATTATCCAAAGTTTGCTGCAACCTGTCTCGGAGACTCTGGTCTCTAGAGTCACTCCTTGAAAGAGTGATTTTCACTCTTTTACATTTAGAGAGTAACCATGATGCTGCTCAGGTAAGATACCAACATCAAATGACCACTTTGAAAAAGGGTCAAGAACCATAGAATCACTGAACATTCATCCATAATCAATCACCTGTTCAAATCATGTTCTTATCAAAAGGTACCACCAACTAGCCAAATCAATTATACGGTATACTCAAAGAGATAAGTTCAATTCAACTATGCACCGACTAAAGATGGAGATTAAAATTTTGACCGCTTTTGTGGTAAAGAAACCCCGTAAAATGACCTTTTTGGTCATAATTTTGACCCCATTTTATTAGTCGGCGCATAAGTGTCCGTAATAAATGTAGGCACGCCTCCATTGATGGAAAATGTACCTTTTTTTATTGAACGCAATATAGTGCACTCTTATGTGCGGTCAGAGCGGAGTTTGATAAACCGTACGTTATTGAATAATTGACCAAAACATCGTAGTGCTTGTTTACACGCAACGCAGACCAACTGCACGCGATCTTGCTTTGTGGCAACTATCTTGCACGCAAAAAAAACCAGACATTGTGGTGATTTTCAACCCCCCCTCGACCATAATGTTTTAATTTAGCTAAAAGCAGATTTAACGTTTTTTATACATCCAATTTTTAAATTTTAACATTTTAAAGAACTTTAAAAAAGTTTTATAAACAGTGAGCAATTCTGTCTTTAAAATATTGATAGAAAAGACAAGTTGTTGATGATCTTTGTCTTTTTTCTTAACTTATAAAAGTAAATACTTCTATATTTTCATATTATAATTTCCTCATCAAATATCTACACCTTTAACATTTCAGATGACCGCACATGAAATAGAGGAAAGAAAAAAAGTGGCCCGTATAACATGATACTAAATACAAGGACATTAACCATGCAGAAACCATCTATACCCAAAGCATGCATTATCCGTACTGCACTGACTTGCATGGCATTGGCCGCTATCTCGATAACAGCCAACTAAACACGCGATCTTCGACCGGCATTTGACTTTAAAATGATCTTTATCTGTTGGTAATACGGTTGTTATCGAGGGTTATTAATAATCATAGTCCATGTATACAATTGATTATCTATTGAAGTTGCCGATGGATTGAGGTTTAAGCTGCAACACATTCAAATACGCACGTTACGGGAAATAATATATCATTTCTATCAAACAATCTTGCTATTAGTGATAACCTTTTGTTACTTAAGTGCTTTAAGTTCCTTTTAATTGGGCTCTCCTATTACCTGTTTTGTTTTTTGACGTTCAAAGAGTTCACCAATTAATCTTTACCCTGAGGTCAAAATCCTTATTTTGACGCGCCATCGATTATAATGAACAATTTGAGCAGAATAGAGCAAATAATTAATATAATGGAAGGGCGTAGAGTCCAGGTGATGAGAAGGACAAGCTTGGACTAAATTACCATATGACTTAAAATATTATACCGCCTTGACCAAGACGACGCCATTGTCTTGCATAGAGCAGTGCGTTATTATCATAAAGGGATAATATGGACCCGCTTATGAATTTCTATTTTTTTTTCAAAAATACTATTTCGATCTGTAATGATTTACTGCATGCTCAGCCATATCACTCTAAATTTTGCAACGGATAATGTAGTTATGTACAAATGGTTGACCCACTTGTTTTACTCTAATGATACCATGTAGCCAAAAGAACTTTCAATAAACCTTTTTTTTTTACAAACAGTGCTTATATGACATTATATATCTCATAAAACGGCCTTAGTTGTTCATTGCATTACGGGAAAACGCCTATAAATTGTTCGCAGACGATTTCCAGCTTTTTATACAAATAATATGTGCTTGTATTTTTGGGACAACTATGTGTGTTAGTGTCGATAATACATAATTGTCCAGAAAATACAAGCACATGCAACGCATACACAATATTTATTTGTATGTCTATATAGGAACTGAAAAGTATGTGCCTTAAGTTTTGACCCAAATGGCACCAAGGGTCATTTTGTAAAACATATTATGACTTATTTGCAGTCTACGTTAACAGGTCGATTCAAAGTTCTTTTTGGCTACATTATCATCAGTAGAGTTCAACAAATTGTTCAACCATTTGTACACAACTACATTATCCGTTGCAAAATTAAGAGTAGACTAAGAGTGTAAACTTATACCTTTGGCTCATAGCTAATTCTGGGTAAGCAGGCATCCATACATCTCCAACCAAACAATAGATATATGCTTCTGAACATTTTCTTTCAAAGGTCCATATTACGCGAAACGCGGGGCAATATGGACCCCTGTTATATCCTACGGAATGGGGTAATATGGGCTATCATGAGCAAATTTGCGACAATTTTCAGTAGTAGTAATATTCAATAACTTTATGTCCGCTTATCATAAAGTGAACATCTTATCCTTCGCTTGATCCATCGTTCTTACCCACTTGTTCGGGAAATTATGGACCTACTATATTTCTGGGAAACCGAGTCCCAGATTGCCCCGATACGATGTACTCCTGTCCACATATTACCCAGATATGGACACAAATGCAGTATCATGCTGTATCAAAGTACACACGAGCAGGCAAATACACCTGTTATATGCCTACAAATACCCTCTAACCAATACTTTGTTTTACAGGAGTATTGATCGACTATGCATATTCTATGACTAGACAATGATTTAAATGCTGTGATTGCAACGCAAGAAATTGCGGCAAATTCTTTGGATGGCCACAACCCTTCGTCGTCACTCATATCACACCCATATGCACTGCAAACCTTCGAACTACTCGCTAGCAATGTTATTTTGAATAATATCACCGAACCCAGTTTTAACATTGCATTCTGAGCCCGGGGGGGGGGCACTTGTATTCCAAGGTGGATATGATGCGTGAACAAGAAAACGCGTAAAAAGGGTATCTTTTTTCCGACAGGCGATGTACGCGCGTACATTGATTAGGGTGTCAAAACAGCAAAATATGGAAAAAAGGTATGTATTTTTCGTAACCCCGAAATTGTGATGTACGCGAGATCAAAATCATCAAAAATATTGTAATTTGGAAGTAAAGCAACACGAGCAAAGCCAGATAATAAGGGTATATTATATTATCAACACAATGCATTGCTTACTTGTTTAAGGTAGCAAAAACGAAAAAAAGACTTGTTTATGGTAGCAAAACAGACAAAAATGCTTGTTTAGGGTATGTTTTTTAGTCGGTGGAAATACTTGTTTAGGGTGCATTTCGGAAGTCCATGTTCACGCATCATATCCACTTTTGAATTCAACTGCCCCCCCCCCCCCCGGGATTCTGAGTCCATATTTCCCCACATTCATCTGAACAGACTGGCCTTACAGGGTTCGACACTACTACGCAGGCAGTTCAACTTTGATGAGGATGACTCACGCCACTCCAAACACTGGTTGTCTAAAAAAACAAGCTGAAACTTTTGGGGACTGGTTTGGCTTTAAGAACTTCAACAGCTGCTGGGCAAATGGCTGTCTGGTTTTGGCTATTGTTTCATAGGTGCTCTACGTCTGCTGGTGTCGGGTGGCAGGATACCAGCGAGAACGGGAGATTATTTAAGGTTTGTTCATACTTCCACTGCATGCAGTGCAGTGCTGCTGCACTGCCGATATATCGATCGCTTTCCACTTCAACTTGATGCAACCAACTGCAATGCAAGTTAAAACGAATATGTTGCAGTACTGCATTGCAGTATGGACAGAGACTGCTCAGGCAATGCAACGCCCTGCACTGCACTGCAGTGGAAGTCTGAACGGACCTTTACGGGCAGTCGGTCCACTGGGGTTTGTCGCTGGCCTCCTGTTACGGTGATGCGCATGGTTTCATTTAAACTCGTGTCCACTAAATGTATACGACGAGTCCCGGCTACGCTAAACTGGAAAAGTGTATTCTGCTAGTGCATGGATTAACGCAAGAGTAAATGTGCTAAGAGTTTCGGCTCTTGCTCCCGCTACATGACGAATCTGGGCTACTCTTGATGTGATCTTGATTGTCTTGGTGGGAATAATGATTGCATCATAAAGACCATGTTGCTCTTCCTTGAGCTTTTTTGATTGATTATCGATTTAAATGCCATACCAGTATCCCAGCAATACCCCTTTAATGTACCATATAATACATAAAACCTATACATATCCCTTTTCATTCACCCCACCAAAAACCAACATACCCCATTTAATCTACCATACCATACTATTAAAGTAACAACCCCCCGTTCGAAAGAGTTCTGAATATAGGCCTAGTCAGCATTATATACTTGCTCACTATCTAACGTAGATAGCAGATGTATATTTTAGAATAATGTAACCTGTAATTTATGAGAAACCCCGGGCATTCTTAACTGGGTCGTATCATATGTGTGAACTACATACCACTCGGCCTACTCTGAAAAAGTTAGTATTAATGACAACATTATTTGTCATATTATGTTTGACCTTGATCTTACATTACACAAATTTTAGTGCCTCTGTTAATGCCTAGAGTTTACTTGATGTTCTGAAGTCAAAACATAAACTCAGCTATTTTTACAGTAAACTTATCTAAATAAAAATTTACTTTACACATATCACTTATAATTATATTAAGCCATTTGAACCTAAAGTTCAGTGGGAGACTATATGGTAGGCGTCCCAGTTTACGTGGCGACTGGGATGGGTGCTGGAATGTCAGAATGGATGGGTGTGTATATATAACACCATGCACCACTGTCACTAAATCTACCAATGTTTACATTATTTAATAATAGAAATATCAAATTTAGTAAATTAGGAATTTTATTTTCTTATGGTTGTATACATTTGATGTTACATAGGGTATATGTAGATTACCTATAGGCCTACATTTAGGGTTAATGTACTTTCACAGGAAGACGCTTCGATACCATCATACTGACTTATGAGAGCGCCCAGATAGTAATTGTCATTCATCTTGAAAACTAAACATCTAGAAAAGTAAATGAACTTTAATGGTAATATATATAATATATATATATATATATATATATATATATATATATATATATATATATGTATGTATGTATGTATATATAACATTAAAGTTCATCATCATCATCATCATCATCGTCATGTGTGCATCGCAGGTAAGAGCTAAACTATACTTACAGAATCTGCGATCCTGCTAGTTCTAAAGTAATCAAATCCAGTAGCCTACGGTGATTTGGATCATGATCGGGTCACCCACCTTTGAATACCCTGTTAGCTTTCGGCGTCAGCAAGTAATTGGGAGATCCGGAGTTCAAATCCCGGGCAGGGAATGCATCGTTGTTCATTTCTTGACAATCTCGAAGGAAAGTATAAAATATATCATAACTATTCACCTCGGGAACCATGCAATCTAATCAAAGGTTTGCTTTAGTCGGGCATGAAATTGATTAATTAAGAGCGGGCCTCTCACCCGAGGATAACCGATTTACCCGTAGTCGAGCCTAGGGTCGTTCACATGTTATGTTATAATTTCTGATGCTAGAGCGAATTACGCCACTTTCCCTGTTGTAAAGCCAAGGCATTTTAGTTAGGACAGACCCTAAATGAATGCACTGTAATAGATAATACTAATGGTTTTATCAAGTTAGCAACTTAGCATGGTTAAACAAGACATCGACAAAAAAAAAAAAAAAAAAAAATATATATATATATATATATATATATATATATATATGTATATATAACATTAAAGTTCATCATCATCATCATCATCATCATCATCATCGTCGTCGTCGTCATCACTCATTGTCATCATCATCGTCGTCGTCATCACGCATTGTCATCATCATCAGTCAGCGGCAGCATTTCGACCTCAGTCGCCATCATCATCATGTGTGCATCGCAGGTAAGAGCTAAACTATACTTACAGAATCTGCGATCCTGCTAGTTCTAAAGTAATCTCAAATCCAGTAGCCTACGGTGATTTGGATCATGATCGGGTCACCCACCTTTGAATACCCTGTTAGCTTTCGGCGTCAGCAAGTAATTGGGAGATCCGGAGTTCAAATCCCGGGCAGGGAAATGCATCGTTGTTCATTTCTTGACAATCTCGAAGGAAAGTATAAAATATATCATAACTATTCACCTCGGGAACCATGCAATCTAATCAAAGTCGGGCATGAAATTGATTAATTAAGAGCGGGCCTCTCACCCGAGGATAACCGATTTACCCGTAGTCGAGCCTAGGGTCGTTCACATGTTATGTTATAATTTCTGATGCTAGAGCGAATTACGCCACTTTCCCTGTTGTAAAGCCAAGGCATTTTAGTTAGGACAGACCCTAAATGAATGCACTGTAATAGATAATACTAATGGTTTTATCAAGTTAGCAACTTAGCATGGTTAAACAAGACATCGACAGCATTTTGCTAATCGGTAAAGCGGTCTGAGGGTTTGGAGCAGAGAGAGATCAACGAAAATTAAGGTGTGTGTACTCAGTATATAACTCTTCGACACGCACCTCTCTATTCCAGCCGAATGTACCATTTCGTGGACTGGTTCATGAAAAAATCTCTCTGTTATTGATTAGGTGTCCAACTTCGGTGCGTTGTGACACAGTCCGTCCTTATAATATTGTTCTTCAACCTGCAAACTAAACTCTTTTGAGTTGGGAACTTTTTTCTTGATTATATCTCATTTTATTTGAAGGTTGTTTTTTTTTAGTATCAGTGAAACGGTCGTTCATTCTCCTAAGTTGACAGGGAACCTCATTTTTAACAACCGAGTAATCCGTGGTTGAATAACGCTCCTTGCAAGACAAGGAGGTCTCCAACAATATGTGCAAAATTTGCCATTATTGTCTCCAATAGAACAATCAGTTCCATCAGTTGCATTAGTTTGGCACATTTTGTTTGAGACCTGCCTGTAGTCAAAAGAGGGTTGATCAGCCATAGAATAAGTGATTGTTACAAATGCGGTTCATTGAAAGAAAAAGAATGACCTTTTCACTGATATCCAATACTATGAAAACAACCTTCAAATAAAATGAGATATAACTCAACAAAAAAAGTTTCCAAACTTTTTTTGAGGAGTTTATAAGGCTATAAAGGTAAGCAGAGCAACAAATTCGGATTTGAAGGAAAGGGGAACGATTCAATCGTACCAGCCTCCTTCCTTCACAATTGCACTGGGGAAAGGAAATTATTTTGAAAAAGAAGGCTCCTTTTTGTACATATTATTAAAGGGGTGGCCCGCTTTAAGTATATAAAGTTTTTGTATTAATAGAATGGCCTTCACCCCAAAACCCCAACTGTAAAGTTTCGCGCCGATATTTCAATCCGTTTTGATGTGAGAGCTAAAAACATGAGATCTGTAAGCCCCATAGACTACTGTGTAAAATTAATATTGGTCGACCAAAATGGAGCACATTTTCGCTCATAACTTTCAAACCAAACATCCTTTAGCCCCAAGATTTCACAGGGTAAATGAGAAAATAGTAGCTTTCACCAGATACCAAAATGTGGACCACTTCATGTAAAATCTGGGGTCTCTAGTCTGGGGACAAGGCTATCTATTAGCGATCGGACCATGGACCATTATGGTGGTATTTTAGAACAAAAAGTCCGCGCTAGGTGCGCTCGGGGTGCGCTCGGTAGTCCAGGGTGCGCTTGGGTCTCATGCGACGTACTAAACTAAACAAATCTACTCTCTTTTCTACTCTTTACGGAATAAACGTCAATACTATGATGCAGTTTATTCCGTTATAAGACAAGAATCTGGTGTTGAAACCTAATCGCACCCAAGCGCACCCGAGCACACCTAGAGCACACATAGAGCGCACCTAGAGCGGACTTTTTGTGCTAAAATACTACCATACTATTATTCCAATGTATAATACTCATAAGGCTGTATGAAACAAAAGGCAAACAGGGCACTGTACTTAATTACAATATGGACATGTAAAATCACATTGCGTGCAGGTACGAACCACGGTAAATTACCGGCTGTCAACCTGGGGCCTCATAGGCAGTGCAATTTTAATTAACTTGTTGGTAATTATTGAAATCCCACGTCCCTGGATATTTGTTTCCGTATTATTTATATTGAAATATCCTTATCCATCGGGCACGCGACGACTTAACAATACACAGGGGCACGTAGAAAATTCATATAAATAATAATAATACGGAAAGGTTCAACACCGGGTACTAAGTGGCACATAAAATGAATTTTGATAAGTCAGATCAAAGGGCTGTTGGTTTGTTTATTGACAGATAGTCAACCTCCTTTTGCACGCAAATGAATTAAACAAGGTTTAAATCATGTTTGATTTTTGGTTTTTACTGTACAAGTATCAATCATTTGAGAAGATCGAAGACTACCCAAAATGACCGTGATGATTACGATTTTAACGATGACCACGATGATGGCGGCAATGACCATGCTGCTGTTGTTGCTGCTGATGATGATGATGAGGAGGAGGAGTAGGAGGAGGAAGAAGAGAAGGAGGAGGAGGAGGAAGAGGAGGACTGGGGTAGGAGGAATAATAATAATAATAATGTGTATTTTTAACGCGCGACATATCCACGTAAACGTGCTCAAGGAAGAGGCAGAGGAGGGAGGGAGGAGGAAGAGGAAGAGGAGGTGGAAGAGGTGGAGGAAGAAGAGGAAGGGGGAGCACAACGATGATGCTGTTTGTAATTGTGATGATTCCAACTTAATGGCGATTGGGAAATATTAAAAAGCAAATTATGTATTTTATTTACCAAGGTCAAAATTCTTTCCCTATTCCAGGTTCTAACTTTCAGATTCCCCGATTTTTTTCAGAGTCCCGTGGAAAATGCTGGAGTGCGCGATGGTTAGAAGCAATGGTTAGAGCGGTGCTCTTCCTTAGTTTTGTATGAAGGAGCAAAGGCAAGAGTTAAAGTGGTGTATGAGTTGTCCGAGGAGTTTGAGTTGAAGGCGAATTCGTGCATCACAGGTCTGTACGGACCGTCGACGTTGATATTTGCAATGGTGATTGATGTGGTTATGGAGAGCGCAAGAGAGGTTTGATGAGCGAAATGTTGTATGCTGATGACTTGGTTTTGAAGAGTGTGAGAGTGAGCATGGCGGTTGAAAGAAAAGTTTTGGAAATGGAAAAAGGCTTTGATAGGTAAGGGTATTTGAAAATGCTGAAGTAAATATTGGGAAGACAAAGTGATGGTGATTGGGTGGTGAGAAGAATACGTGTTAGTAAGGCAGACCATAATGGTATATATGCGGTAAGAGGGTCACGAGCACAATGAGTGTGGTGGGAGAAATGATGGGAAAAATTGATTTATGGAGATTTGGTGCGATATAATTAAAACTTTGGATTTGCTAGATACCATTGTAGGCTGCTGTTGCAACGTGTGGGGCATTGCATCTGGGACGGCCATAGAGGCAAAAGGTGTATAATTTCCAGGGCGTATAAAACGCAACCGGATTTATTCTCAAGTTTTGAAAATTGAATGGGGTTAACGCCCAAGGTAGGTAGTACCACCTTAAAGCAACCCCTGTCCTCTTTTCAATGATATGTTATTCACCCATACAGTTCCATGGATGGCTGAGTAATCGAAGTTTTTTTTCAACAATGGGAGAAAATAGGATTGGGACCAAGTTTTAAAAGTGAAAAAGCTGTTTGATTCCTCTTCAAATCGCCATCTCCTCTCTTTTCAAATGTTCAGTCAGGTGGTTCATTACATAATCTTGAATTTTTGCAGGATTTGCTTGTCATTAGGGTTTAGCCCAGCAAGAGCATGGTAGTAGCATGCTTATTAATTTTCATCAGTGTCCAAGATGCCTCAATTAACTACAGAGCAAAGGGTCTTTGTGGTAACTGAGTATGCTCGCACCCAAAATTCAACGGCAGTGCAAGAGGCATTTCGGGCACATTTCTGAACGTGACCCTCCACACAGAAGCACGATATTGTGAAATTTTAGGAAGTACCAGGCTAAAGGAAGCAGTCTTAATCCGCAATAGAGGGAACTCGGAAGGACACGAACAGGAAGTTCTGGTGAGAAATTGAGGCTAGTTAGCTCTCCTACGCAGAATCCACACGAAATGTTAGTGCCGAAGAAATGGTCTAGGAATTCCATCTGCAACATTTAATCGTATCACCAGACTTGATCTCAGATGGCAGTCCATATCAAATGAAAATTCGGCACAAACTTCTGCCCGCGGACTTGCCACGACGACAAGACTTTTGTCAATGGTTCATTGACCCAATGCTAAAGGAAATGACCGGTTCCTGACCAATCTTGTCATTGGCGATGGCATGTAGTGTTTTTGGATGAATGGGAAGGTGACAACAAGATGCTCCAAAGGTCATCCTCCAGAATTCAATTTTGATGTGAACTTACAGTCGAAGAGAAGTCTGAATGTTTGAGGGGGACATTGTGGGAATAGTTTGTTATTGGGGCCATTTTTTTTCGAGAAAAAACATGAACGGAATTGGCTACCTGGAAACCTTGAATCAGCATGTGATTCCGGAACTAATGGCAAACTTCCAGTTCAAGAGAGAGGTGTATTTAGACGTTTATGGGGGGCTCAGATGGTGCACAACCCCATCGACTGATAGCTGTTTAATAGGAACAGTTTGGCGGAGGTCTTTGGACACCGTGTGATTGCACTTCATCATAATGTGGAATGGCCACCACAATCACCGGATCTGACTGCTTGCGATTTCTTTCTTTGGGGATACCTCAAGAGCAAAATTTTTACCACCCGCCAACGGACTCTGCATCGCTTCGTCTGAGTTATATGAGTTGATGCATTACGACCCCAGAGACAAATGATTCGCAGAGCGGTTAGCGAAATGGAGACGCGTTGCTCACCTATGTGTAGTAGAGAGATGGAGGCCATGTTGAGGGACATGGAGTTGTATTTCATCCTAAAGAAGAAGATAATGGTAAGTTGAGATTATTTACTGCAAATTCCATATGTTATTTAATTTGTACAAGATTATTTCAATGTCCAAAACTTGGTCCAAAACCAAAAATGTTTACCGTGCTGTCAAGAGGGAGAGGGCATTTAACTCAGCATCCAGGACCGTGTATGGGCGAGTAACATGTCATGGAACGAGGAGGAGAAGGTAGCTTAAGGTGGATATTCTGTGACTGTAAATTAATCATATTTTCACAACATTGAAACACAAATAATGTTGCGTTTTTTTTGATACGCACTCTATAGTATCGCTGTAGCTAATTTCGGCAACCGCTATAGTTTAGCCTCCAAAATGAAAATTGTGTGTGTTGGATTGTAATGCGCCTTTCAGTTACTAAGGCTATTTGCGCCCAGAAACAAAAACTTATTTTTTTATAGATAAATGTAAGGACAATGCAAGAGAATCGTATTGCAAGATGTAGTAAATGAAAATTGGGTGGCGAAGTCAAGTTTATGGTGCCCTATTCCTAGATTGGTAAGAGCGAAACTAAGACCTATAGCCTCCGAAACTACAGTTTAGCACAGTGAAACTCAAATCGGATAGCGAATCTAAAGCTTTGACACCATATCCCGGGACCATTTCTATAGAGTGGGCAGCGAAACGAGGGTTTCGCCTCCCAATCTATCTCTCTCAATCATTAAAATTCCAATCATTCGGATAGCTTATAGTTACGGGTCCTTATCTCTAGATTGGCAAGAAAACTAGAGTTTAGCTCCAGTCTATGGCCATAATAGTTGATCCCAGAGAAATTCAAATCGGGTAGCGTTATTACTTTAATCATAGCAGGATATCTTTTAGATTTGTTAGCGAAACTAGCGCTAGCCTCGAAACCCCAGATTCGGTGCCGTATCTATGGTTTAGCAAAAGTTAGAACATTTCAGCCCAATCTATGCTTTCATTTTATCTAAACCCCGGTGTCGGCAGCCATAATGATCTATCACAATCTACGGCTTTGCTCAAGCTCGTATCCGAAACCTTAGATTCGCCGTGCCAAATCCTTGTTTACCGACAGAAACCTAATCTCTATAGAGATACTTGAGCTTCCAAACACTGGTTGGAGAACCAAAACCAAGGAAACGGCGCCGTATCACATTTAAGGCATGGGCCACGAAACCCTGGTTCGCCCGGACCAATCTAGAGATATAGGGACACGAAGCTATAGATTTGCTACCCAATTTTGAGTATTTCTGAACTAAAGCATAGACCGGGAGACTAAACTCTAGTTTGACTGCCCGATCTGGAGTAGGCAGCAAAACTATAGCTACACTGAATCTTCTACTATGAATCTTCTGTTGCGAGTGGTTTCCCTGACTTAAACCATTGCTCACAATGTAAAATCAATGTCATTAACAACCCCATTAATCCGTTTGAATACCTGTGGGTTCGTAACTTTTATCTGAGATGAATAAGGTATATTCATCTCAGCTTTTACATAGGCCCCTACTTTGTATATTTACTAATCCATTGAGAGTCTAAAAGAGTTGAAAGCTGTCAATTGACACGATACGATTAATTATCGACCAGCTTTTCGAGTCCACACAGGATCAGTACATAGGGTGCTGTCTTTGCTACGTGTACATGTGCGTGTCTTGATGTCTCATTTACCCATTCAGTGGATATGCACAAAGTAAACCGTAGTTTCGAAATCTCTTACGAGGAGGAATGGATTTTTGAAAATTAGGCAACGAGTAATGTTTTAAGTTATCACTAATTATTAGATAAGTTCAATTATTAATCAAGTTGCTGGAACTAAAATTAATGTTCTGTGGGGAAATAGGAAAAGAAAAGAGGGAAGACGAAAAAGGAAAGGTTTTGAGGTACTGTGTGCTTTCTTTTACATTACATTATTCACCTTATGTGCTCTTCTTTTACATTGCATTATTCATCTTATTTCACTATCAGTGATTTTTTCAAAATGTAAACAAATCGCGCCCTCTATTTTTCATCGAAGTCCATTTTTTTGCACTGTTGTATTGGAAATTGTATCAAAGACCCCTGGAAGTAGCTAAGCGTAAGGACGTTGCGTTTGTCAAGCAGTGGCGATTTTTATGCTTTGTTTACTAATAAAAGTCGGGATCCGACATTTTTTAGGTCTAGAAACACTCGTAAATGGCATCTTCAAGACTGCTTTAATATGCTTTAGTATCTGTTTTTCACAAAGAATTGTAATTTAAGAAAGACACTAGCAATTAAGAGACAAAATGGACATTTTGAATTTGGAAAAAAATGACTGATAGTGGCTTTAATACGTTAGCTGTTAATTAATCATGCAATTGAATTTTGTACATGTAGGACTACCTATACGGGGAATTGAACTCGGTGTTGAAGTAGTCCGCGGGACTCATAGTCCATCTACAACGGTAAAGAATAAGGCACTCGGTTCAGTTGAAGAAGATGAAGAAGGTAAAGAAGATGAAAAAGAGAGTGAAGAAGATGAAAAAGCAGGTGAAGAAGATGAAGATTAAATCAAAACAAATAATAATAAAAACAGAAATTCAAATAAACTTTTTAAATAAAAAAATGAAGTAAAGACAAATCCAAGTAAAAAAATCAAATAAACGAAAAAAAATAAACAAGAATTTTAAACTAAAAAAAAAAATTTAAAAAAAAACCACATTTTTTTAAAGTGGTCTAGGAGCAGTGGATTAAATTTATGATACGATAATATCTTGAATCCGATTGAAACAATGTGGGCATTCATAATGACACGTCTTTGCCTTGGACAAGAAAAACCTGGGCTTTTGTGGACTCATAAAGGGACTCGTGCTACCTCGCATATTGTTGCTTTAAAAATGTTCGTCCTGATTATCAAACATAGTGGCCATGGGAATTTGCGTCGTTTGAATTTTTGATAATCTAAGATTAAGTTCGGTTGACCTCCATCGACTTCTGCTGATAATCAATACTCACACGCGATAGGTGACCTTCATGTCCTCTCAAATTATCCAAATAAGTTTTATTAAAAAGGAGAGTGAGAGAGAGAAGGGGGAAGAGAGAGAGAGAGTTGAGGAGAGAAAGAGAGAGAAAGAAATGCTATATGAGCAATTTTCGTAGAATTGGCAATATAAGGCCTATTGCTAACCGTAATTTACATAGATTACGCAAGTCGACTATAAACATGCGGATCCTAAGATTACTAAATATCCCAATCTTCAGAATCAAACCTAAATCGCCCTTTATTGATAAGCACATTATAGCAGGGCTAAGGCCCTGTAACGTTTTTGGAAAATTTTGGAAAGGGGGCCACATGATTTCAAAATAAAATGCTGAGGTGACAGAATGAGATGTGTATATTAAGGCACAAATATGAACTACGTGACTTTATCTGAAGAATATGAAAAGTTTTCAAGTTAAATACAAAACATTCAATAAAATCATACCATACGGAATATACGTCAGCTGCAAAAGAGAACACAATTTATGAGCCGAACAATCGCTTAAACCTCTTCAACTTCGTACTTTTTCTTTGTACGCGAAAACAATGCAAAATGATTAACGCTCTCCCAGGCGGCAGTTATTCGGCAGTTATTCAATTTTAATCCGCCGAAAAAACAGTAAAAAATTCAGCAAGGGAAATCATTGTCTAAGAAAAAACGACACAAACAAGACACCTCAAAACAATGCTTATATACCCATATGGCTACTAAACTTTATGGGGTGTACAATGCTAGAGCAATAAATTTCTATAGATTATTTGTGTTTCTTTCAGCTTCAAGAAAACATTCACTCCTGTCAAGTGGACAAAAGTTCAGAAGAACGTAATTCAAATTTTGTAATCAATTATATAAGCAGTAAGCGGCTATGGCGCATCGCGTTACAGTATATATACAAGCATACGCTCTCAAAACACTGCTTTAAAAATACTGGTTAAACCACTCCATGGTTAAACTACCCAACATTGTTTATAGCACAGCTGTTAAGCTCGACAATCGTGCACTTTGTGGTAAAAGTATGAAACTTTCCACATTGTTAATACAATGTATGTAAGACATTTTAAAGATATGGTACACATTATACCTATTCCAATATGACCGCGAAAGGTCAAAGCACTTTCTACATGGGGTCAAATTTTCAAATAAGTCATATTTAAGCAAAGAATGTCTCAAATTGCTCATAGTGACTTCAAGATTCCAAACACGTACATTTTCCATATCTAGTGCATAGCATTTAGGTTGTATTATGGGTCAAAGGTCAACCAAGTCAATATTGTAGTTAGGTATACATTACGGAAATACTATACTCGATGTTAGTAAACCACAATAATAATACTGGTTAGTTAAGTATCTGCTATTAAATTTTCAACACAATATTAGTACAATATATGTGAAACATATTAAAATACAGTAAACATTTCACCTTTTCTAACATGGCCACCAAAGGTCAACAAACTTTTGAACATGGGGTAAATTTTCATAAGTCATATACATAAGTAAACATGGTATATTAAATTGCTCATAGTGACTTCAGGATTTTAGACAAATATACATAACCATAGTACATACAATGTTTAGGTGGCACTGTGGGTCAAAGGTCAACCACATCAAGATATACCTCTATACCGGAAATTAGTGAATGGCAATAATAAGGTTAGGTTATCAATGCATCAACAGTAGTCGCTTAGCAAGTGTCGGTTATTTTTCACCAGGGGCAGTTGAGTGAAGACAACGTTCGCTTTGTAGTATTACAACAGCTCCTATGTTATTGTTTTCAAGTACGCCAATAAGTTCATGGCAAAGCCAGGATAGGACAGATTTGCCAGTTTTAACAACTTGTTGAGAAGAATCGCTCCTTCGATGTGTAACGTTAGACTTGACCCTCCTTACTGATGAAAGAGCTAACAGAAACTGGCTGAGGCGAACGCAGACTTAATGTCTGTTCCTCAGAAGGAAGTGCCAAAACATCATATTGGTTCCTGCTATCGAATCGTGACATGAGTATCTCGGCAAACATTTTTTTGATCTGCAAAGGGCCTTTAAAGGGTCTAAAGGGACACTCTAATCATATTCTCCCTTCAGACAAAGGACGGTGCTGTCTGATACTTAGCAAGGGTGCATACTCTGATGACCGAAGCAGCTCCTCAGATTGACAGTTCCACCTGCCTGAAACGCAATCCGACCCATTAACTCAAATGTGGCTTTGGACTCTTTTAGGCGACAATGACATGACAAGACTATTCGATAGTCAAACTATGTTAAGCTGGTGGCACTCGATATCAAGCTCCTAAGTTCTATGGACTGCCCAAATACAGAGGTGAGGGTCCCCTTACGTCCGATTGTTTCGCCTATTGGCTCACTGACTTACAGCATAGCTAAGGATTCACTTAATACTTCAAACCTCTACCAAAAAAAAAACGAACCATGAAAAATGGTGAGAATTTACCTTCATACTACTTTGACCCTCAAAGACTGGAAGATGTGGTATCCTTCGCGGTATAGAATCCTTATTCGCATCTGTCCCTTTGAAGGAGATCATTGATATTACTATGGAGCCGCAACACTGATTGATAGGACATCTCTCCATATCCCTGATGTGAAAGGGATGTTGGAATTTTATTTGACCAACAAGCTTACTTCAGGTTTTAAGGTGACATATACCCCAAAGTGATGGGCTAACAATAGGTTCTCCCGTTCTCCCACCAGTGACTAACCTGTAAATGGAGTCCTGTCAATGTGAAGAGGAAGCCCTTCTGACTGGCAGCACATAATGCACCGCGCATATGGAAACATTATGTGGACGTCATCACCTTCCGTGTTACAAATTGGGACCATTTAACATCTTTCTTTGACCACCTTAATAGTCTTCGCATTGATGTCATCACATTAACATGTGAGGAAGATATCAACGGACAGATGGCATTCCTTGATGTTTTGGATAAGAGAAAGCCTAATCTTACACTTGACACTGCTATCTATCGCAATTAAAACCCACTCTGACCATTTTTCCTCTGTGGATTGAAACTATTGAAACAGGTGTGTCTAACGTACATCTGGTACTGCTGAGGCTATACACAGTATTTCAAGACTACTAATACTCTACGACAACAACTAGTGCACCATAAAGATCATCTCATCTACTCTATTCCTCGTGGATCATGTGACATCTATTCAGGACAGCGGTTTTCAGATATATGACATTGATCTCTTTAAATAGGTTAAGAATACCTGCAAATACTTTCAGCTGAATCCCTCTTTGACTTGACAAGGCATCGCAATGGCTGGCCTGTGTCCTCTTGGCAAATCATGCACTTCTCCCATTCAGTTTTTGATTGTTTAGAGGTGTTGGGATCATTATTATCTACCACCATAAATCATTTAGCCATGTTAGTAAAAGCAGTGAGTAATATTTTATGCTAGATATTCACATTTACTTGTAAATATCTAGCTACTTCTTGGCATGGGTGAAATGCATGGGATGATTCTTGACATTTAGGACTCCACACCATACACCAATGGACCACGAATGTTAATATTTCTAATGACAAACTACTAGGGAAATCTGCTTTGTTGTCCATAGCTGCCAAGGTTTACAACAAAATGCTTTTTAACCATGCCGGCCACATGTTGATCCCTTGCTACGTAACAACCAGACAGGTTTCGGCTAGACTGCAGCTGCACGCAGCACATACACATCTTGAGGAGAATCATGAAGGGTTTTAAATAATATCAACTTCCCTTGATTGTCACACTTTCATAACGCCTTCGACCCCATCAATAGGTCTGTTAGTTTATAGTTGATGGTATAACATTTCTAATTCATTCGATACAGCAGGAGTTCTACACTGTTTTGGATCCAGTCCTTTTCATCATCTTAGTGGACTACCTTCTAGGGAAGGCATCTGGAAACGACTATGGAATTATCACAAACCCTTGCAAATGAAGATGATACCATGCCAAAATATAAACGATCTAGACTATGATATTGCCTTGCTTTGGTCTTCTATGCTGATGCTGCAGACCTTGGACTTAATTGTCAGTACACCAAAATCGGAGCACACTGTCATCAAATTTCTCTCTTCCCATCTCATCTCTCTATCCCCCCTCTCTCTCCCTTATTTTTTTCTCTCTTTCTTATTTCTTTTTTTTTTCTCTCTCTCTCTCTCGCTCGCTCTCTGTAAATAATAAATAACAAGAGGTTTCACGACTTTAGATCGCCTCATTGACAATATTGTGTTTCTATGATTGCTGATTTGAATTCAATTGAAAATTGTAATTTTGGCCGCCATTTTGGTTGCCATCTTGAAATTATTAATGGATATGCCATTTTTCAATGCTGTAAACCCTTCAAGTGTTCATAAAATATCCTCAATAGAAGTTACAAGCCCTTTCTTGATGACCCGATCGAAATAATTTCCGTTAAAAAACCAATCATTATTCTTGTCAAACGTGAGTGAAGATGGTTGTAAAAGTTCTAGAGGTACAATAATGTCCATATCGTAAAAATTGTGTGTAATACTTCACTTTACATCTGTATCCATGTTCATGCTTTTACCACAAAGTTCACAATTCTTATCATATATAAACCTTAACAGCTTTCCTATTAACTTTACGAGATTGTTAATTTAACCACGTTGATTAAAATTAGTTTGATTTCAATATCAACGACAGTTGGTTAAAGTAGAACCAACTCTTTAGCGAAATATTTTAATAACCAACAATGTATTGTTATCTGTTAACAAAAGTTGGTTATAATGACACTGTTTCAACCAACTTGTTAAAAAGTACAATTTGAACCAAGTGGTCTGCTCTAGTTGAAGACGTAACTGGTAGAATAGATTTATACCGATAGTGGTTGTAATTGTTCAGCCTGGAAACACGGTTATACTAAATAATGTTACTTTTGGCAACTTTTTCAATCATTTCGGTTAAAAACTACCATTTTAATCCACCTGTTTTTTGTTATCTACACATATAGATGCTATCTATCGCTCCTCAATAACCCAGGGTTATTATAATCTACATGGGCAAGAGCGACCCGTGCTAGTTTGGCCGGTGTGGCAGGAGATATGGTCCGCCGTTCCTCACAGTCCGGGAACATTGTTGAACAAATATGGCATCATTCATTGACTCTTCTCGCACCATTAGTTTCACGCTTGATCCGTGTGGTCGTCTATGGAGCCGGGACTGTGGTCCCTGCCGGACCATATCTCACCTTTCACACCTGTTCGAAATTCTGCAAGCGCACTTTTTTTAACACTCTCGTGCGCTGGCCATCTCCCCAAAATCATGTTTTGTTTGTGGATGCGAAGAACATAACTGTTGGCTAAAGTAGTATTTTCCAACAAGTTGGTTTTGAAACCTCAACTAGTAATTTACCCGACGTTTAATTTAACCAACGCATTTTAAATGTTTTTAACTAAACTTCGGGTTTGCCTGTTTTAACCAGCGTTTTGAGAGTACAAGTGCCCAGTTTAGTGAATCGTGTCCTTACCCTAGGGTCCATTTACAGAAAGAGGTAAGTTAAACAAAACTAGACTGTGCTCGAAGCGCAAACGAATGTAGCTGGGTGACTTTTGACCCATTCTGTGTCAAAACATGATCAACCTTTGACCTTCTTAAAATGACCCCTGTCGGGAGAAGGAAGTTTTTTAAAGTTCATAAGTCTTCTTCCCTGTACGACCAACTAACCCCAACGCGACAAGTATTGAGGACCCTGATCATTCTGTGGTTGTGTTTTCCAGACCAAAAGAATATTTCTTCTTATGTTGTTATATTTGACCGTGGATGACCTGACCCCAGAATGGCGAACCCAATATGTTTGAAACATCAAAAAGCAACTTTCCCTGAAATTGAACATTACTTTTACTGTGTGTAACCATGACACCTGGTACCAATCAGTGAACACCCCTTATGTGCACCCAACACAGGGGATCTTGTGGATCTTGTTGAAAAACGTCAAATCACATTGGATAATAGCACTTAAATTATTTATAAAAGAAGGAAATTCAGAATACCCTCCTTTTAATCAGCAATTGTAGTAATTTGGCCAAAATTCTGTGAGAAGAAGAAAGAAAATAGAAACAATTTGTAGATTTCGAGGAAAAATGCCCCTTTAATTGTTAATTGTTGGGCATTTGGTCCAAATCTGTGAAAAGCTCAATATTAAGCCCCCTTACCAGGGGATCCTGTAAGATATTCACATTTACTTGTAATTATCTAGCTACTTCTTGGCAGGGTGCAATTGCATGGGATGATCCTTGGCATTTAGGACTCCACACCCATGGATCACGAATGTACTAGGGAATCTGATATGTTGTCCATAGCTGCCAAGGGTTTACAAAAACAAAAATGCTTGTTTATAACCATGCGGCGGGGCCCACATGTTGATCCCCTTGCTACGTAGACAACCAACATGTTTTCGGCTAGACTGCAGCTGCAACGCAGCACATACACATCTTGAGGAGAATCATGAGGGTTTTTTAAATATACACTCCCTTGATTGCACCTTTCAAACGCCTTTCGCGAACCCCATCAATAGGTCTGTTAGTTTATAGTTGATGGTATCCCATTTCCGAATTCATTCGATACACAGATTTCTACAACTTTTTTGATCCATTCCTTTTCATCACTTAGTGGACTACCTTCTAGGGAAGGCATCTGTAAACGACTATGGAATTTATCACAAACCCTTTGCAAATGAAGATGATACCATCCAAAATATAAACGATCTTGACTATGATATGCCTTGCTTTGGTCTCGTATGCTGATGCTGCAGAACTTGGACTTATTGTCAGTACAACAAAACACCAAAATCGGAGCACACTGTCATCAAATTTCTCTCTTCCCATCTCTCTCTTTTTTTTTTTTTTTTTTTTTTTTTTTTTTTTTTTTTTTTTTTTTTTTTTTTTTTTAAATATGTTGTTTTTTACCTCTCTCTCTCTCTCGCCTCGTGCTCCCTGGAAATAATAAATAACAAAGGTTTAACGACTTTAGATCGCTCATTGCCAAATATTGTGTTTTCTATGAGTGCTGATTTGAATTGAAATTGTAATTTTGGCCGCCATTTTGGTTGCCATCTTGAAATTATTTTTGGATATGCCATTTTCAATGCTGTAAACCCTTCAAGTGTTCATAAAATATCCTCTTATAGAAATTAGACATCCCTTTTCTTGAATGACCGATCGAAATAATGAATTAAAACTCTGATTCGTTGTCAAAAAAGTGAGTGAAAATGGGGTACAAGTTCGGGAGGTACATATGTACCCATAATCTTAAAATTGTTTGTAAAATACTTCACTTACATCTGTTAATCATGTTCAATGCTTTTAACCACAAAGTGCAAATTCCTTATCCTCTCGACCTTAACCGCTGTACTAAGTACCTTACAAAAAAGAGATTGTTCAATTTACCCCAACATTGTTCAACTTAGTTTGATTCCAATGATTCACTAACAGTTGGTTAAAGTGAACCAACTCTTTACGAATAAGTTTAAAAATAACCAACAATTATTGGTATCTATCTGTTAACAAAAGTTGGTTATAATGACACTTTTTAAAACCAACTTGGTTAAAAAGTACAATTTGAAACCAGTGTCTGCTCGCGTTGAAGAGCGTACCTGGTAGAATATATTTTTAACCGATAGTTGTGGTTCATGTTTCACCGGGAACACGGTTTAATCCTAAGTAATAGTTACTTTTGGCAACTTTTCACAATCATTTCTGTTAAAAACTACCATTTTAATAATCCAACTGTTATGTTATCTAACACCGATAGATCTATCATCGCTCCTCAATAAACCCAGGGTTATTATATCTCAATTGGCAAGAGCTCCGTGCTAGTTGCCGGTGTGGCAGGAGATATTGTCCCCGGTCCCACAGTCCGGGAACAATTAATGGTGAACAATAGGGCCAATCGATTCAGTTGGCTCTTCACGTAACATTAGTTTCATGCTTTTATTTCCTTGTCGTCTAGGGACCGGACTGTGGTCCCTGCCGGACCATATCTCCTTTCACACCGTTCCGAATCCTGCCAAGCGCACGTTTTTTTAACACCTGTGCCTGCCATCTCCAAAATCATGTTTGTTATGCGAAGAACATAACTGTTGGCTAAAATATTTTCAACAAGTTTTGGTTTTGAAAATCAAGTAGTTTTAAACCCGACGTTTATTTAACCACAGCATTTAATGTTAACTAACTTAGGGTTGCCTGTTTTAACCACGTTTTGAGAGTACAAGTGACAGTTAGCTTAATCTTTGTCATTACCCTAGGGTCAATTTAAGAAAGAGTTAGTCAGTTAAACAATAATACAATATTACCAGTATTATATACGATCAATACCCGTAAAGAGGCTCAAAGCGCGGTTACAATTATACACGGACACGCCACTCCGCCTTCAAAAAATGTCACAACCTTTCGCTTCATTTATAGGTGGCTGCTAAAATTGAAGGTATGTTGCGTTAGAGTTTACGAGTGCGATTTTCAAAGTTGGCGAGTAGAGTTGCGTGTTCCGAATGTGTAGGTTGCGAGTTACGAGTTCATGACTGCGAGATACTGGATTTTGGCGATTTAAATATGCGAGTTGTCGATTCCTCATATTGCGAGTTTGCAAATATGTAAGCTTTATTTCTATGTTTTGTTTATACTACTCTCAAAAATGTAACGGTGAAAATTTGTAAATCACTTCAATATTAGTAGTTTGTGACTTAAAAGTGTGATTTCCACTCAAGAGTAAAAATCCTCCAAACAGAGTGGATTTCCACTCCTTTTCGTGTTATCCTTCGTTTAATAACTTCTCAAAGGTGTTGTCCTTCATTTAACTCCTCAAACGAGTGGAAATCCACCTTTTTTGGAGTGATTTCAATTTCAACTCTTTTTGAGTAAAAATGTGTCTTTTTAAGTACAACCACTCCTTTAGAGAGGTATACAATAGTTTCACTCTGTTTGGAGTGAAATTTTCACATCGTTGACATTTACAGAGTATGTAGATTTAGCTTATACAATAATACCAAAAACATGGTTGCTTGTTTATTGCATTTTGTTTTGATAATTGTCATATCATTTGTATACAAATTTTTTTTTTTTTTTTTTTTTTTTTTTTTAATTTTTTACATTTATATTATATTTCGCCTCATGTGCTTTATTCTCTAAAAAAGATAAGCACATGATATGTGTGAAGGATAATGTACTTATGCCTACTTTTAAGTGCATGTATCTTTCAGAGTCCATGCAAACCTTTGCATTCACTAATTATGACAACAGGCCTGTGGTCAAAAGGTATTGAGATTTTTGTGATATTTTTACAAACATCAAATCTTGCCATCATTTTTACTCTACGCCTTTTTTCCTACCAGGTACATATCCTGATTTAACCCTAACCCTGCCCAAGTACTATGTGACCTCCCACTCCTACCTTAATTTTTTTTAAGAGTGCCCCCAATTTGCAAAATGTGTGAATTTTTGCACAGTTTTGTTTATAATTATCTATTAAGCTATAACCTGCGACCAACAGTATGACAAAATGTGTTTTGTCATAGTGCCAACTTCAATTGCAAATAACCTCTAATACGTGACTGCCTGAACTGAAAGAATGTGATTTTTTACACCTATACGTGTAGGAAGCTGAAATGAGCCTTTTTGTGTCGGCTGCCTTAAAGGCTGACTCAGAGATTTCCCGATGTTGTCGCAACTCGCAGCTCGCGACTCGCAGATTATCCAAACCCCTAAAGACATGCCTTACAAGCGCATCAGCAGTTACATTGTAATATTCCCCATAGCAGCCCCCCAGATTTCGCTTGGGTAGACGAGCCTGAAATTGAGATTAAATATCTTACCCAGCGACACAAACGCGTTGACCACAGCGGGGCTCGAACTCACGATTTTAACGATCTAATGATCACGAGTCCTGCGCTTTTCCACTAGACCACACGAGCTCATGAAAAAACATGGGACAATAGTACCAATCTTGTGAGGAATCCATCATGAATGTAAAAAAAAACCCAAATATTTATTTAGTTCCTTCAGGTTTGTGTACTTTAAACATTTCTATAAAACACCTGTTAGTGTTCCACTCTTTAATCTCACTCTATATTTGTTGTAAATCCCACTTTTGAAGTGTGGAAATGGAGCGCGAATTAGGGAAGAGGAATTAAATGAACTATTGAAGACCTATTGAAGCAATTACGCGAGAAAATTAAAAAGTTGAGGAGTTCCTTTTTTCATCTTTGGGAAGAGATAGTAGTCAGACGGTGCCAAATCGGGTGAAAGGCTGGATGTTCTACCAACTGAGCCACAAGATGACTTGCAGTCATGGCTAACCATAACTTATGGACTGCGGGCATTGTTCATGATGGAAGAGCACTTCCTGAGTCACTTTCCTTTTCTCAACTTTTTTTAATTTTCTCGCGTAATTGCTTCAATAGGCGGGCAAAACTCTCAAATGTTTAATTCCTCAAGTTAAAAAATACACAGATAACACAAACATGAAACTTCTGAATTTTCATGTGATAATGAACTGTAGACGTGTCAAATCTTGAACTTTGTAGGCATATCTCTTTCTTACCTTAGGGCCTAGACTTATAGTTCACCCCTCGTACTTACATACTTTTGATTGAATGTTGCAATGGAAATTTACATTTAGATCACTTTCTTTGCCCTTTCATATTGTGATGTTTTTTTTTTCGTGATGTGGTTTTAGTATTTTTCGATATTTTCTCAATTCTCACAATTTAAAAGGAATTGATAATCAAAATATAAAGACAGGTACCGTACAAGTATGTGGGTTTTTTTTTTATAGTGAAAGGCAAATCTGTAGATGCTTTAGCATAAAATATTTTAATCACGTAAATAGTAAAGATAAGTAGGTAAAAATTGACTAAAAATGATAGTTTTTTTTGTGACTGCCGCGCGCAAATCCGAAATCAACAACGTTCCAGTCTGAATCTATAGTACTCAGTACCAAGGCATTCTTCTGTCATTTATCTTGAAGACTTCGCAAACATGACAAAAAGGAATGACGGAATTTATATGCCTGAATTTTGAGACAATCGCTTGCATTGCACGCAAAGAGAGAGGAGAAAGGTCTTTTTACTAGGCCTTCCGCACGGGGTTACTGGACTAACGATATAGACAGTAAAAGGCGGCTATAAGACACTATTATTTAGCAGTAGAGTTGGATAATAAGAGAATAATACATGTCACGACAAACCAACGCTCACACAGCAGCAATTTGCAAGCCAATTTATTGCTCTTTATTTGGTTGGTCTGCCGTTTTGTCTTCTCCCTATATAGGCCTTTATAGTTTATATCTCCAGGGCGACTTCCCTCATATGAAGATACGTACCTGGATTCGGGGACGGTACATTAAAAAAACGTTGGGTTCAAAGCGTCAAAGTGTTAACTATCCCTTAACTTTAATATCCACTTGGGGGATCGGTACTACTTGCTCCTTTTTTCAGTAAACATTACCTTTACTCACACTGTAAAATGAAGGTTTTAGAAAGTATGGACAAAACATGTTTTTATGATGTTTAAATCCTAAACATGTTTAGGTTTAAACAAAAGAAACATGTATCATCATATCCATGTTTTAAGGTTTTTAAACATAGCGAAACATGTTTTTTGTCCATACTTTTCTAAACACTCATTTACAGTGTAATTGGGTCAGTATGGTCCACGGGTGGTAGGTACCAAAGTTACTTACGTTTGATCAAAGTTTACTTAACTAACCCTATAATTTTACCTACAGTGGGGGATACCGTAACCCCTTTTTGAGTAAAACGATCATACCCCTCATTACCTCATACAATTGAATCAGTCCACTGTTCGGGAGAGGAGGTATTTTTGTATCTACAGAAATCAAACCTGGTTATGTTTTACTTTACCGTCTGATGGGCCTATATCATACACGCAGACGGCTATAAAGTTATTGCAGATATTTGCAAGTGTTCTTAAAGAGACATTGGCACATTTGACAAATAGTGCTACCCTCAAATTTTCAAAATCGACTATTTTGCATGTTTAAGCTTCATGCACCTGAAATATTTAGACCAAATCAGCGTCCTTATGGGAACCAGGACATTTTATAATTACTGTTGCCGGCGACATTAAGTCAGCTACAAACCGTATGATGCATGTATCCCACGGAATGCACCCTGTTTGACCGGTCTGTGGGCCTTATGTGTTTTAATATCACTGAGTACGATTCTATTATTCATGTTTAGACACATTTGTTGATCGAAACCTTAAAAATTACTTGATGATTTTTAACCTCTTATTAACGTCCCTATTTATTTGAGTATTCTCTTTTTATGTGTAAAATGTCTCTATTCATCCAATGGCCTAGACTTCATTTGGACAAAATTGAATGAAATTTCATATTTTGTGAAAATGTGCCATGCCGCTTAAAAATTGTTGCATGCCAACATTTGCTACCATAAGATATGTTTTAAATAATACCAACTTCCCCCTCATTAATGTTCACTTGCGTCCAACGTATCGCTCTCGCTGTCAAATTCCTCTGCTAATTTCAACCAACTTATTCAATTTTAATGTCCAGATTTCTCTTTATCTCAACAACATCTCTCACATTAAGGATTTATAGCACTGCCATTTGTCCAGTCAGAAGCCGTAATTTGTTCCACTGCCTCGTCAAATGATTTCTTAATAATCGCTGCCATACTGAAATTTGTATTGTTTCCTAGAAACACAATGTTCTCATTGTTATATGATATTACATAATACGACCTGCATTAATTTTGTGCCACTTGCCGGGAGTGACATGAAGATATAGGTTCACGGTCGCTTGGATTTTACTATACAAATGTTGCATTATATTATTAATCTTTCCTGGAGATGACCAAGCGCACGATATTTGAAAAAAAACCCATGTGCGCTTGGGCCGGATTCGAACCGGTGACCTTCGTATTACTGCCACGACGCTCTAATGCCTTGTCAATTTCAATCCCGGCCCTGGGGGGGTCCCGGGACTAGCGGGATTAGCCGGGAATGTACATTTTGCTGTCGTGCCACCACGCCCCCCTTTTGTTTTGTCCCCGCTAAGTAGCACGAAATCCCGGGTAGCCGGGCTACTTTTTTGTACATCCCCCCCTATGTCCCGGCCCCCTACTAGCCGGGCTTAGTGATTACAATCCCCGTATAGTCTCGGCCATGGGGGCCAGGGGCTGCTTCAAAACTCTGTACAATCCCGGCTCGGTCAGCCGTCGGTCCCGGCTATGGGACAACAGGTGTGTCAAAACCGAGCCGAAATTTCACCACATCCGAAGTTATGTTGAGAAACAAACATGTAGTTGGTTGTTAAAAAAAAAAAATCCACCTTATCCACGGCGATATCCGCCCACTAAACATAGCAGAGTAATATCTAAAACCCGGCCAGTCATATTGCCAACGGAAAATTAGCCAACTTGAAGATCATCATGGTGATGTCGTTTTGTCGGCCTACTCTCTGTGATAGTGACTTGACTAAAATAAACTTGAATAATATGGGACAATGCCGTACTGTCAGTGGGTATCAATATATTGCGACCTTGCACAGGGGGGAGGCACTCAAGGCATGCTTGTTGGAAGAATGATGGATGCATATATGCCGCAGATAACAAAGCGAAAAACGTCTAAACACAGATATTGTAGTCGGCAAATCACATTTTTAGCTCCATTGAAATCGTATTGATTACTTCCCCCATTTTTTGGGAGGGACGGTTTGCATCTTTCTGACAAAATCTTGAACCACAACAATCACTGGTAGGCATGACCAACCAGTCTTCATGCTTATTCCTAAATTTGAGTTGAATTTTCCATGTCAGTTTCGTGAGAACGAAGATTTTGTGCAGTTCCCATAGTTACTTGGGACACGCAATGCGGCTATATCCCTCATGGCGTGAGACTCCCGCCCATTGCGTGAGAGTTGAAAACCTGAATTAGACCGTATTCAATAGCCAGCCATGTTGGTGGACAAGATAGCTGCATTCCAGTACTACGAGAATTCACTGTCTATGATCCCTGTGCATCGCTAAACAGGATCGATTGACAGCATGAATGTATTGTAGTCCTGGAATATATGCATCTTGTCCACAAACATGTCTGGTGGCTGAAGTCATATTGAATACGGTCGATAGCTTGAATTATTTACACCTGTGGTGACTAACCGACACCCCTGTTCAAGAGGAACTGCCAGCTCGAGCCCATTGAAATCAGTGGCGGATTAAGAGTCAGCGCTGCCGACAGAGCCCCCCCCATACAATATTGCTCTAAGGGACCCCCTTCAGACACCTCTAGCGCACTAAAGCTGAAACATGGCGTGCGAAAGCGAACACTAAAGGGCCACCTTTAACTGCTGACAGGGCCCTTTTCCTTTATATCGCCACTGTTTGAAATGGTTTGTTAGTTACACATGGTACACGATGGTTTGGTTGAGTATGTTCGTTATTATTTTTTTGCTGAAATTGTTATTTGTATTATGATTTTTTTCAAATAAAGTAAAAAACTTCCTCAGGCTGAGTCGTTGTTATTTTTTAAAGGGGAATATATAATAATCTGGACAAGTTATTTTCTAGGCCTGCAAAAGGGAAAGTTTATTATTAAGAGTTGTAATACATACTGGTACCAAATTATGAGAAAACAGAGTTTGGTAAAATATTTGATTTAACAACATTGTGTTTAGCTGGACCAAAAAACGTTAACCATTCAAGATCTTTTTGCCAAAGCCAACCAACCCCACTATCAATATTAATCGTTACAATTTTACTTAAATCTTTTCTTCACATTTCCACATAAAAACAAATAAGGAAATTTATGTGCAATTAAAATAGATTTGTTCATACTTTTTAGATATTGAGAAATCTTCAATTTCCCCTCGGCGCGCCTGCGGTAAATTAGCTGAATTACAGAGGAGCCTGGACAGGCGTACTCTTGGATGAACAGAGCAGGCGGTTCAAAGAACTGCAAATGATCCGATAAAATGGAAAATTTGAATGGGAATAATACTCCAAAAACAAGTTCGGAATCACGATTAAATTTAATTTTGATTATTCATCGGAACATGCCGGGGGGCAGTTCGAGGGGGGAAAGTTTATTGTTTTTTTTTGAGTAATATAAGGTATTTCAGAGATTTATTGTGTCCATACGATTCAATATTTTCATTTTCTCTTAAAATGCCAGCGTTTTATGCAATGAAATGACAATATTCTGACATTTAGCAAGAAATATAAAATAGCTTTCACTACCTCAGTGGATTTTATGAATTAAATGAATCAGACTTCTAGTAATTTCTTGTGATTCAGGCCCGGGGGATTCAGGTGCTATTCATTTTTTTAAACATTGTCCTGTGATTTTGATGTTTTTCTGGCACTACTTGGAAATATCGATCATCGGATTAGTTGATATCTCGACCGTGCGACAACGTGGTGTGTGATACTTGTATAGCTGCCTTTCACGACATGGAAGAAATCGACTGCAATGGTTAGCATATAAAATGGTTTACTCTGGTACTCTGCAGAAGAAGACTTTGGACGTGGCGCAACGGGCAGAGATAGGAATTGTCCCCGGATGAGACGTCTGGTTCGGATATGGTGGGTGAACATGCGTTAAAGTCTTATGTTTATGTCACGGCGGAGCCGGGAAATTTTTTGTACCTCCCCGCTTAAGTCCCAGCTAGGATAGGGCAATGGACTGGTAACTAGGAAGGGTCGGGATGCAAGCCCTAACTCGTAACATTCCCGGCCAGTCCGGCGAAAATCCAGCTTGCGGGGCAAATAATGTTTGTACTGCCGGATATGTCCCGGATATACCACGCTATGTCCGGGACCCCCAGGGCCGGGATGGAAATGACAAAGTGCATAACGACTGAGCTATCAAGCTGGGTCGGTAGAAGAGCGATGATATCATTATAGTTGTAGGTTCGAAAGGTGTCCCCCTTCTTTTCCTAGCGGAAGCATCAAAACTGCATCTAACATATACGATTAATATACCAAATTTTTGACTAAACTTACCGTGGGTTTAAAGTCCAGGCCCGTTGCTATATGGCCTCGTCCCCAGAAGCTCCAATTTTACCGGAAGTGGGCCAACATTTTCGGTATCAGAAGAAAGCTGCTATTTTTCTCATTTACTACCCTGTGAAATCTTATAGCCAAAGGTTGTTCTGGTTTGGAATTTATGATCGAAAATGGCCTAGTTTGGTCGACCAATATAATTCTAAACACTACGCTATGGGGCTAAAATATCATGTTTTTATCTCTCGTAGTATCAAAACGGATTGAATTCCACGCGGAACTTTACAGGTGGGGTTTTGGATGAAGGCCAATCTATAGATGAAAACGTCATATCCTTAAATCGGGCCACCCTTTAAGTTTAACTAACCCTAATTTTACCCACATTGGGATACGTACCCTTGTTAAGTAACCAATTTGACCAGTATATAATAATCCAATTGAGTCAATCATGTCCACGTTAGCTATGAAGTAGCAAAGGAGGTTGACAAACATGAAAACGTTTGGGTCAAACGTCTTAACTAACCCCACATGGGGCCTCTAATAAGGCCGCATACTTACAAACCAGTAGAAGTCATCCCGTAGAGTACCGTCTGCATAGTGTTTTTCTTGATAGTACATATTAAAGGTGCTTATTCCGATTTTGTCGATTGTGTTCCTCTACATGATAGATGAGCCTGGCCATTTGCACGTACTCCCTATCAAGTACCGTGGGAAAAAATCTTGCGGTTTTTATACGGTAGACGCATAATGCATATTGCAAGTCTATTCAATACGGGGCTAAATATTGATGGTTAACCACTAAACGGCGGTTTTTCGTTAATATCTTGAGAATAAATGGATTTGAGGGCTGAAATTTCAGGACGACAATTAGAAAAATACGCCTTTCATTTGATACAAAATCGATACTACTTCCCGGGTAAATCTGGGGGTGGGGGGGGTCCTAAAGACGATCGAAACAAGCACCTTTACATGGCATGACTTTGCAGTACATAACACACTAGTCTAGATGTGTTTTTTCTTGCCATCACTATGAGCGAGTAAAATCCTCAATTCGCTTGGAACAGTTCAGTAAGCCTTCATTCACCATGTATTTTAGAAAATACTCCCCCTGGTTTTTGGGTACGATAGGCCCTATATGATACCCAATCCGCACACGTGGCATTCATGTCAATGTATTTACAAGTAAACCCACTGACTGTTGTCCTTGGTGGATGAGCGTATTGGAACTCATAGTGAGTGCGCTAATTGGGAAGAAGAGACAAAATGCGAGTATAAGGAGCAATATCCCCAGTGAAACGAGCACTGGGGGGGGGGGTCTTACAAAATGAAGGTTTAAGAGAGACTGCTTCAAGGCTTACATAAATAGTAGTGCTAAAAGACTGTATGGTTGTGAAAATTAAGCATAACCATTTGCATCCAAGCAAGGAGTTGAAATCAATGTATGAAGATTCCAAAATCATGGGTGTCATTTTTTAAAGTGTTTTCTTTGGATTGGATTCCTAGGGCAGGCTTATACAGGGGTCAAAAATTATAAGGGTCTGATGTATTTTTAAAGTATCCCATCATGATAGTACCTTTCAAGGATTTCATAAGGTATAGTTTGCCCTTCCGAGAGTTAGTTTAAGAGTTATAAGGCAAAACACGTTCAAGGTCACATTGGGGTATAAAATTCAGGATCACAGTTTGTTTTAAAAATGGGCCAAATCGTCTCTTAACTGTTGTACAAGAAGCCGAAAATATAACTGGTCCATTGGTCTATTACGTTTGATAGATTACGAATGGCCAAACAAAGGCAGGGTCCACAGGGTCTATGAGAGTCACTAAGCCATATTTGTAAATCTCACTTTGAAGGTGAACACAGAATCGATATACAATTTTGTTTTAAATTTAGTGATTGGCCCAATGTAACGATTTAAACCAGTTTCACAAATCGGACCAATTCTGTAAATGATGACCTTGAACTGTCTCGAGCCTATTTTGCTTTAAAACAATAGGTCGTAGAGTGACTTCTTTCTGAACCTTCAAACATATCAACATTGAATTCCCAAGGCTCTATACTTGTCCTCTTCTAATTTATTATTTTTGTCAATAGTCTTTTCAAATAGTGTGAACTGTAAGTACTATGGTATGCTGACGATACAACACTTCTTTTGTACTTAAGACACCCACCACTCTTGACTTTGAACTGCAGTCAAATTTAATCAAAATTTCTAATGGTTTGATGATTAACACACTCACTTTAAATGCCAAAAAAACCAAGTTATGGTCTTGGTACTTGTTCATATTCTCATTAATTCAAATGTTTCGCTTCTCTGCACGGTAATAATGATACTATTGAAGGGTTTGACCATTTTAAAAATATCTTGTGTAATTTTTGAGCCTTTGATGTCCTGGTCTGATCATATCAATCATATTTTCTGCATGTATTTCTAAGCGTTTGTGGTGTTATAAAGACTTAACTATTATATTCCAAAAGATACTCTGGTTAAGCTTGCCAAATTCAATCGTCATCCACATTTTGACTATTGCAGCCCTGCTGGTCTAAACCTCAAATTCTTCAAAACAGATTAGCTCGTATAATTTTATCAGCTGACATAACAACTCCTGTTAAAGATTGATTGTACATCAGTGGAACAAACTTAAGTGCTGTTAAGTCAGGAAATTCAAAGGAACGGTTTTTTTTTTTTTTTTTTTTTTTTCCGTATCTTCTTAATTTTGGTTCCAACATATATAAAGTATATATATTTTGAGAAGGAAATGACTCAAGGAATTCCAAATTATGATAATATTTTTTTCTCCCGCCCAAAATACGTATTTTTTGAGAAAAATCATAAAAATGGTGATTGTCACTCATTTTTTTTGGTTCCTATAAAAAATATGGAAATGTATAAAATGTGCCTTTTTCTTTTTTGTATTCCAGAGTCCCATAGTTCTAGGTACGGTATTTCCCCTTTTTCAATTCTTCTGCACTATTTATCGTATTATTCCCGCCAAAAAAAAAAAAAAAAACCAAAACCGCGTGTTTCAATTTGGAACAACGCCAATATTGTTCAAGGTTGACATAAATCCCGATTTTACCCAAAATGAAAAACTAAAAAATACCGACCCTAGTTTTTGATATGCTCTATACTATGCATTTCATTTCTTACCTTTTGCTGATATGATTTCGGAGTAACTGGGAACCGAAATTCACGAATATCGCCGAAAGTGAACACGAGAAAATCCGCCATTTTGTCCACATTGTCCCGTTTTGCTACAAAATTAGCCTTAATCCAAAACAAACAAAGCGTTTTCATCTCTTATTCTTCACACTGCTTCTGCACAGTCAAATGCTTCATCTGGATATCTTATGATCAAAATTCCACAATTTTATGAAGGCTCAACGTGAAATTAAATCCCATTCTGTTTGCAAAGCATCTCTCACGTGGGCAACCATTTTACCATTGCATACAAGTTACCATGCGTATGCTTCATAGCGATCGATGCATCAAGGCGTTTCTGATGCTCCCTTACATTGCGCGCGCCGAATAGCACAGGCGCGTATTGCGCGTAATACGCGAAATTACCCGCCCTTTTGCAGTTCCGCCCCGTGTTGTTTTTGGTCAAAATGGCGTAACTAGTAAAAGAAAATGAACAAAATATGAGAAAAAATAACTATATATAGATTCTGTTAAATATATGGAAAGAAAAACATGTTAATAATGCCGTTAAAACTAAAAAATAAAAACTGGTCATTTTGACTAAGTTCCTGACTTACTAGCCCCTAATGATCGTTATATAACCATAATCTGCTAATGCTTATTTTAATGCTTCAAAGGTCTTGCCCGCAGTTACCCTTTCTTCTCATTCACTTTATGCAACTTCAGTTTATTTTAAGGTAACCAGAAGTCACACCACAAACTCTTTTGTATGAACCACCTAAATGCAGGAAAACGTACGTTCCATATGAGATCAACCAAATATGGCAACAGTCTTCCTTCAGTTTATATCCGCTGTAATTATAAATACACTGTTTATATCAGCTTAAAACAATCTACATTTTGTAAATCCCACATAAGCTTATTTTGTAACTTGCGTCCAGAAGTCTCCTGTAGTTTCCATTTATACTCATTGGTATTTTTCTTCTGTAGTATTATACACCTGTTATATTTTTTATATATGTTTATACCTGTAAATGTGTATAAATTCCTGTACAATGGACAGTGTATATGCAGGGCCTCCTTGAAAATCAGTGCTCTTGTCACTGAAGGGGCTACCCTTCCTAAAGAAAGTTTAATAAAAAATAAAAGAAAAACTAATAAATAAAACACCCAAGAACACATTTTCACAAAATGATCACCCCTTTATTTTCAGATTCTGCAGAAATTCCTGTATTGGAAAAACATTGGTGGTTAAAATTGTATATGAAAAAACTACACAAAACATCAAATACTTCCCCACATACTATTGGCTTTGACACCTGCGCGAGCTCCGGTTTAATTATTACCTTCCTGAAAACGATTATTTTATTAAATACGTATTACAATTATATCGTGTATAGTAATGTACGGGCAAACCTGCTCAATATAGAAAAATAATATTCGTTAATTTATTCGTTGATTTATGTTTCACAATGTATTTATTTTACACTTTGCTGTCTTTTTGTCTATAATTTGTAAGAAAAAACATTTATTTCTTGACATAGTTCTATTTAACCGTAATATTCCAGGCTTTTCTTTTTAATTGCATTACGGGTCTGCATGAACCATACGCCAAAAAAAAGCTCCAAATGTATATAGAACAAAATATAATATGATCGTAACGTGCAGTGACATTTTAGCCAGTATGCCATATTAAAGAAAGACCCCGGAGAAAGAACACATCAACATGTCAATCGTAGCATAATGCTACAACCTATAAGGCACCATCTAAATATCCAAAATCTTGTTTTTCACAACAAACCGGTAATGTTTCACCAAACACATCATGTGTGTCTATACACACATCTTGTGTGTCCATTTGTTCGTGGTTTTGGCCGAGCGACTAAATAGTAAATAGCGCTAAAATGCGATCTATACCCCATCTACCGCACTATAAACATAATAAATAAAAGCCCTTGCTTTTGTGCCTATGCACACACCACGAATATATGCTACATAAGAATCGTTTAAATACAAAACCGATGCCTTCAGATTTCCAATATTTTTTACATGTTATTCACACACCTATAACCGGCACACTCTATATATTTCCTCATATGATACCCCCATTTTAATAACATGGATTTTATTATTTATATCAGGCTTCCGAGTGATGCAAAGAATCTGTGTATTTGTATGTTTTGGTAAAAGTGCCCCCGGATCAATCCAATATCTTTTTAAATATTGTATCGCATCCGGGGCTTTTCGCAGCGAGAACGCAGCCATATATTGAAAAACTGTAACATACATTCGTTTTCGCCAGTTGGACTTGTTTGGTTAGTCAATCCGGATATGTAAATAATATAATAAGATTTAATGTTTTTTTTTTCGTATGATACAAGGATTATTGCCTCGCTAAAAAATAGTGTACGCGTCTTCGACCTTCGTACAAGTATAGCCTACGGGCTACCGTGACCCCCCCTGCACCCCCGGGGATTTTGGGGAGACTACACATTTTTCGTGAAGCGATCCATAAGCAACTGAAATCAGGTTGTCTGCACAATCCCCACCCTTGGTTAAACTGTGAGGCGCTTTTTTCAAATGGCTGCCAAAATTCAACCCCCCGGCCCCTCGGAGATGAGTACCAACATACTTAGCACAACACAGAAACAATCACAGGCAACTCAAGTTTGTACCAAAAGAAAGCTAGGGTCCTCCTCTTTCCACATTGTCATATCAAATGGGTTACCAACATGCCTAGCATTACGTCCCACTGATGTCTACATGGTCGCATGTTTGCAAAATTTGTCAATTTCCATAGAAGCACACATTAGGGGAAAATTCAATTTGTCGCCAAAAATTTTAGGAAATATTCCAATTTTCATGCGGTTTTTGGCTCTACTTGATGGAAAATGACTATGCTAACAAATGAGAGCATTTATAGTGCTATAATAAATTTTTTGAGTCGCTAAAAGTGCAACACTAATCAATTTTCCACCCTAGATCAGTACCTGTAATTTTCGTACTTTCTCCTCAACATATGACGTCATATGTCTCATAATGGGAATGTTGGCACTTAAGTTTGATACCACAATGGAAAGAAGCAACTCTAAGCTAACCCTGGGTACTATATTTAAACAGGAATCGGATTTTCATTCATTAACGAAAATCACGGGGGGGGGGGTGTCGGAGTTTGTTACAAAATTGGCTCATTTAGACGAGGGTTCAGTCAAAACGTGACAAGTATAATCGATGGCATTCCTAAGCCTTGGAGATCGACTGATAGCAGAGCACTCGATGAGAGTTGTTTGAGGATGCCACATTCAGCAGAGGCCAATTAAACCAGCCCTGATTTGGTTACCAGCAGATGTGGAGAGCCCAGAAATTCCTCCACCCGATGATCAGGTTGGAAAGTTAAATGATGGCACTGGTACAAGGTGGACCATTCAGGAGAATTGATGTCCCCAAGAGCTTGTACTGACAAATAGTAGATAGAATAATCTGATACAGCAGAAACCCTCTTAGACAGTACTCAGAATAGGAGGAGGAAAGAGAAGATCAATTTCTGAATCAAAAGGATCTCAGGAACAGCATTGCTTAAAAGATCGCCAATTGAACATAGCAATATTATTAAAATTGGCAAATTCTTCTTATCGTATCCAAACACCAGTGGTTCTCAATGTGATCTACCGAGTTGGTACCATGTCTGGCTGCTTCACTGAATTCTGCAAGGTTCCTTGTCTGTGCATTGTTTGCCCCAACATTGGGCAGACCAAGAGATCTCCAGTGTCCTGATCTGCTTCCAGGTAGACTCACTTACTGCAAGGAAACCTTTGATCGGCCGATTCTGAAGATCTCAATCAGCTAGACAACCGCACTCAGCCCACGAGAACCAGCCTCAGGCGGAAGACGCTCACAGGCTCATTTGACAGCATGTCTTTCTTTCCACAAGCCACTCCCAAACTTCCTTACAGACTATTTCCAAGGACGGGACTTAGCTAAGAAACTACCCCGGACTAAGGCTGTCAGCACCGGCCTCTGTCCAACCACAGGCGCTCCACACCAGATACTTGGCAGCTATTCTCATGCATGCTACACTGCTGCATGTATATGTTGTCCGCAGGAGCGTGGCCGAAGACACCGCCCGCGACACCGGCAGGAGCTCCTCCACGACGGGTCACGCTCTGGCGACCCCCCCCCCCCCATACAGGCAAAAGCATACTCCATGCACAGGGAAGCGCGCGTCGATCTCAGGGCATACGGGCATACTGTATGGGGAAAAGCCCTTTGTGGGGGTTTCAGGGCAGAGACCCGAAGCTCTGATTTCAACATGTTCGAGTCTTTTGGCAGAGGGGTTATGTCCTTACTCTTGAACTAGCTGACATGTTCGGGTTCCAGGGCGGAGCCCCATAAGCTCTTGGGTTTTGCATGTTTTCATGCATCCGGAGAGCTCGCCGGTTATCTAACAATCATGACGCAGATGAACTATACGGCCCTGGTGGGGTTCAGGGTTCGGAGCCACGTGTAGCTCTTGAGTTAAATAGCTGTTGGAGTGCCTTCGAGAGCTCTCATATATCTCATTATCTTTAAGCAGATTAATGCTATACTGGCCTCTGGCGGGTGGTCAAGGTTACCGGAGCCCCGAACCATCTCATTTTGTAGTATGTTGAGTGCTTCGGAGCGATCTCCGTTTCTCATTATCTTGAAGAGGATGTACTATTTTTTTCTTTTTCTCTTTTTCCGAACATCATTTCACTCGCCCCCTGAGGTTGTGTCCGGGGGCATGTGCCCCCTCCCTTGCCCCTCTCTAGCTATGCCACTGCTTCCGATGTGGTCCTTATAGAGTGGCGTCCAGGTGACTCCTAGTAACATGACATCACAATTGCTCCAGGGGCGCTCCAGACCAGGTCACTCAAAGGTGACGCCTGGGTCACGGCCACGCAGACTAAAGCATACACCTGTGCCCCGGATGAACTTGCGCGCTGAAATGGTTCTCCTCACAATAAGGGCGAGCCATCTAAAGGCCCTTTGAGTCTCCCTTTTACATCTGCACCTGTGCCCCAATTCCAAGATTGTCTTCCCAGACAACGCCGGCCTCCCGCACTGTTAGGCCGGTCGCCGGTATAGATGCCAAACAGGAGAGGCATGAGCACCCTCCATCGGGCATTCCATCCCTGAGCCCATATATACCACAACCAAGCACATGTGTGTTGAAGTACGTTAGTAATTTCTTAACAACAGAAACGTTATGTGGACGCGTTTGGTTGCGTCGCTACGAGTACACTCATTGCCTGAAGCTCTCGCAAGCAGGCGAAGCAAGAAGCTTGTTGCCCACTACGTAACATCCGTCAAGACTCAAGAAACCACGGTTTTATGCGGATTCAAGGTGATCGGTGCTTAAGGAGGCTGTATGGTTGTGGTCTCGTGTTTGATATTAGTAAGTCATAGACCATTTTTACATAGGCGCCCTCTATATAACACTTGAAAGGCTACTACTTCCGTTTTTAAAAGTGTTTACTTTACCTCAAACTAATCCACTCGGTCCACGACAAGGATATAATTAGGTGGAGCACCGGCCATTTTGCTTTAAAGAGGCATTACGGTGTAAAATACACGTATTTCGATTGTTTGGGGGGCTGGCCATTTTGAAATATGACGCCCTCTAGAGGAGGGTAAGCATGCCAAAAAGGTGTTCATCTATTCCTTGGTGTGTTTGTGCGACTAAGTAGTCACATAGTGCATGAAGTGGGATCAAAAATTAAGATATATGTCAAAAAAGGCATATTAGTGGAAGTAATTGGCCGACATTTTTGAAAAAAAAAGCGCCCGCCACTCGTAAAACCCAGGATGCGGGCTTTTTGGAGAACAAACTGAATTTGATAGCTATATGTATAAGGTTTTCCAAAAAATAGTGGTCTCCAAAAATCCCAGGGGGATGAGGGTTTGGATTTATGGCTCAGACCTAAAGTATTTTTCTAGCTCGTGCACTCGATTCTTGTTCATATCAAAGCCTTCAATATTTATATTAAATATTCCACTTTGGCAAGTATGTAGATGGCACTCATTGCTTGAAAATAACTTGCCTCAGACTTCATCCAAAAATCCACATTTGTCCTCCACCAAAACACACACAAGCCTTTCGGCACTGGAAAAGACTTCAACACATAACATACTCAAATTTATAGCCCCAAATTCGGATTCCCTCTAACCAAAACTGTCGACAGAAGTTAAATTTTCCACTTCACAAGCAAAAAGGCAAGACCTAGCCCCCAATACGTGCACACTTGCTGTCTTCTACCCACACATTTTGTGGACCCTCAAAAGTAGACCAATTTAATATACAGACTCACAGATCAAAAAAGACACCATTTATCCTCTCGGTAATACACCTGCTCCAACACAACATTACAGCATATTTTAGCACAATTTTTTGAAGGCGCCCCCCAATTTTCAAAAAATTTTGGATTTTTACACGTTGCATTGGTAACTGGCTAGTAAACTATACCCTGTGAATGGTTAAGTCGAAAATGTCTATGTGTCACAACGAAGGCATTTTGTTACTAGAATAATATTATCGGGATCCCCGATAATAATCAACGGCCTGCTGGAAACGGCCTTCCAATGTGCAATATCCGGGAAATAGCCTTTACGTGTTTACGCTCTCCATTAGTTGTTTTATAGTTCGGACAGGTCAAGTTAGAGGTTATTGTCTCGAGTGGCACTATTTCATCCTGGACGGAACATAACGTAGCATTTCCAGCTCTGCCGTTAAGTCCAATCTGGGATCCCATTCTAATTACAAATTGCTTATTTTGTGATACATACGCATTTGTTAGCATTTTCACGTTCGCAGGTATAGTTTTCCTAGACAATTAACCAAGTAACTGTGCAAATTCAACTTTTTGAAAATGGGGCGCTCTTCAAAAAATGTGTCCAATATTGCTTTAACTGGCATGTTATAATCCAGAGAGGTCAATTACTAATACGGGTAACCGCAGTCTAATTCCTGTTTTACCATGTTTCATGCAAGATATCGATAAACAGCAGTGGCTATTACTTTGAGCCACGTATTTTGCCTACAGGCTTATGAACACAGCAAAGTTAAATGTTGTTTTTTTAAAGTTTCAAACATGCAAACTAGGGTTGATCAGTACCCGTGGCGACCCGATCGGGTGAAAGGGACCATTTTGCCCCCTCTGGCCTCGAAAACGCGGGCGATAGATCAAATATGCATTTTTCACCCCTCTTCTTCAGTGATTTTCGAGAACGTTCATCCGATAATTTGAGCATAATTGAAGTAATTCTGTCAATTTTCCCCGCGCAATGCGCGCGCATTTCGCCAAGTTCAGACTTATTCGAGCAAACCACCGAGACGACTTACGAAATTTGCCCATTCTGGGCAGTGTATCAATCACTT